>CATKHJ011140502.1:0-14452 GCA_949750685.1 Vernicia montana
ATTGTTTTATTATCCATTGAATCAATTCATGGATAGAAAGGTATATTGTTATTGTTTTATTATCCATTGAATCAATTCATGAATAGAAAGGTATATTGTTATTGTTTTTTTATCCATTAAATCAATTTATGGATTAAAAAGGTATAATGTTATAATGAATTAAAACGATAAGCAGAATACCCTCTGATATGGGGCATTACATCGGACCTTGTGCACAATGGTAATGGAACCTGCGGATAGGGTAAAGAATATCCGAACCTTAGCTGGGAAAGGTTTAATGACCCGAGTACGTATGACCCGATCAGTCATACGTGTGACTAGGCAAATGGGAGTGAGCAAGGTGTAAACCTCCACTCGATTGATTATGGGGGAAACATACCGTTTCCGAGAAAGTGAATGAATTCTGCTAAAGATATATTAATTGTTATATATATGATATTTGTTCTATAAGAATAGTTTTGATTAACATCGTTATGGAAAAAGGGGGAACTATTATTATTTGTTCTAATATTGCTATTCTTTATATATACTCACTGAGCTCTGTCTCACTCCTTAGTTATTATTTATTTTCAGGGCCGGTTATTAAGTCAGCAAGGTAAATTCCAAGTCCTAGTTTCCACTTGGGAGATTGCTCTGCTATTTTTGGGTATATGGCATGAATGGTTATTCAGAAGTTTTCTCTAGAGCTCCAATGATTTTAAAAGTCTGTAATAATGAAGTTTAGATTATGGTATGCATGATGTATGATATATCAATTGCTTCAGTCCAAGCACTTAATTATATTTGTGCTGCAATGGAATTTAATGGAAAATGGAGTTCAAAAGTAAAAAGGATGGAAAAATATTTTTAGTACAAATTACTGATTGCAAATGTTTATTTGGCATTGGTTTTATAAAAGGGAAATTATGGTTCTGATTCTGGGGTAATGATAACTGGAAATTAATGGAAGTTTAATAAGGTAATAAGGCGTTCTACGGGTTTAGGTGACCTTAAGTCTCCTTATTCCCTACGACCGTCGCGGCTCGAAAGTCGGGTCGTGACATGATGGCAAAAAGGATCTGCGCAGAAGCGAAGCCTCTGAGGCACTGTGCAGACCCTCTGGCTTTCCCAAAGGCTCCCTTCAGGACAGCCTACAGATCCTATGGACAGTGAGTTGTTTCATGCAATCAGTATGGTTTTCATGATTTTTACATTTCTGGGTCTATTTTCAAAACTTTTAGGTTAGTTGTCGTGGCTTTCTAGGTTCTAAAAAATTACTAGTTAGTGGCAGTGAATCTGAAATTAATTATCGGATAGTTTGGCAATCAGATTTGGGGAAAATTCGGTCCTCTTGACCCCTTCCCGCTAATCGGCTAACGGGGCTGCCATACTGGCTCTGCGTAACACACTAAACTTAGTAGGTGTCAAGATGTGGCCGTGTGATGAGAGTGCAAAATTGAGGGTTCGTAGCTACCCACTCATCAGAATTGTCTTGTATGCAAAGCGATTCTAATGATCGTGAACTCGGGAGAAGGGATGGTACAAGGAATCAAAGTGATGTTTTGGTTAGTGCTTGGACATGTTTGGGTGAGAGATATGGACAAAAAAGAAGATGGCAGAAGGAACCACATGGATGTTTAAGCAATCATTCAAAAACATTTATAGGTGGAGAATGCGACTGAATTTGATAAATAGAAGCGAAAAAAAGGAACCAAAGCGATATCTAGGTTAGTGGTAAGATATTTTAGGATAAAGAGGTGGGGAAGGAACCAGAGGGATGTCTAGATGATCGTTTCTAGACATTTTTGGGTGAAGGATTTGGATGGATTTTGGATAAAAGGGGTGGAAAAATGGAAGCAGAGGGATGTCACTGTTTAGACATTTCTGGGTAAAGGATGCAATTGGCTTAAAATAAGAGGAGATGGGAAAGGAAACACAAGGATGCCTAGGTGATCGTTTCTAGACATTTGTGGACTAATTGATAAAGGAAGATACTTCCGATATCAGTAGGAGATTTTACATGATTGGCATCAGAACTGCCTGTCTCTTGGGTGAAAGATAGTTACCACGGTCATAATCGGGTGAAAGATTGTTACCACGGTCAGGGTTGAGTGAAAGATGGTTACCACACTCAAGGTCAGGTGAAGGACAGCTGTTTAGCTGGGAAGCATAGTCAGAATGGTACCACATTCAAAATCAGGTGAAAGATTGTTACCACAATCAGGATCGAGTGAAAGATTGTTACCACTATAAGGATCGGGTGATGGACAGCTGTTTAGCTTGGAAGTATAGTTAGAATGGTACCATGGTTAGAATCGAGAGAAAGATTATTACCACAGTCAGGATTGGGTAAAGGACAACTGCTTAGCTTGGAAGCATAGTTAGAAAGGTACCGCAGTCTGAATCGGGTGAAAGATGGTTACTAAGGTCAGAATTAGGTGAAGGATTGTTACCAAGGTTAAGGTCATGTGAAAGATGGTTACCACAGTCAAGATCGAGTGAAGGACAGCTACTTAGCTTAGAAGCATAGTCAGAATGATATCACAATCTAAATTGGGTGGAAGATGGTTACCATAGTTAGGATAGGGTGAAGGACAGTAGCTTAGCTTGGAAGTATAGTTTGAATTGTACCGCAATCTGAATCGAGTTTAAGATTGTTGATTTACTTGAAGGAGACCTAGCTCTATGCATAGGTTAACAGTTACTCGAAAGGGGACCTTGCTCTATGCAAAGATTGTCTGAAAAGGGAGACCTTGCTTTATGCGAAGATTGTATGAAAAGGAAAACCTTACTCTATGCAAAGATTATCTGAAAAAGGAAGCCTTGCTCTGTGCAAAGGTTGTTTGAAAAGGGAGACTTTGATCAATGCAAAGGTTATTTGGAAAAGGAAGCCTTGCTCTGTGCAAAGGTTATTTGAAAAGGGAGACCTTGCTTTGTGCAAAGGTTGTCTGAAAAAGGGAACCTTGCCCTGTGCAAAGGTTATCAGTTGATTGAAAGGCATGAGTTTCAAAGGCTATCTTAAAATTGTCTGAAGATAACAGTGTTCTTATGAACTGAGTATTTGGACCACTAAAAGGTCAACATAAACAACAATGGCATTAAGGAGAAGGTAATTATTTTGAAAGTGCTAGTCAGATTTAGAAAGGTGTCCAATTTAAGAGGCTTTCAGTCAGCTTTATGAAGGCATCAGTCAGCTTCAAAAAGGTACTGGTCAGTTTTGAAAAGATATCGGTCAGTTTTAAAAAGATGTCGGTCGGCTTCAAGGAGGAGAGGCCATTAGCTCGGCATATGCATGATGGTGTATGACTGCAGATGATTGCATATGCATGGATGTTGGTGCACAGATGATGCATATTTATATATGCATGTTTTGGGATGCATGAACATTTTGTTTAATTTCTACGTTATGGATGATTTGTGATGATGCATGTAATATATGAATGTATGGATGCAAGAGGGTGGATTCACGGGTTTGCTTTGTGTATGTTATGAATGAAATTTTCATGTAATGTTGACTCTTAAATGTGATTTGGGAATAAAGTGACTTGCAGGTTGCGAAATGATTCTTTGGCGGGTTCCTAAGGCTATCCTAGGAAGATTTGACAAAAACTTTGGTAGGATTCTAAGGTTGTCCTATCCTAGGAAGGTCTGACACATCTGCGATATTTTTGAGTGATGACCATGATGGGTAATCTGGACCGTAAGTAGAAAGGTGTTAATGTAAACTAAATACCTTGAACCAATGATCGGTTATCTGAAAAGGTGATATTAAGAAGATGGAAAAAGGAATCAGCTTGATGTCTACGTGAGTGTTTAGCCATCTTTGGGTGAAAATATATGATTGATAAGGAAGATGGGAAAAGGAACCAGCTGGATGTCTAAGTGAATATTTAGTCATTTTTGGGTGACAGGTGTTGGTGATTTCAAGATAAAGGAGGATGGAAAAGAGAGCCTCGACCTATGGAAATTTGGGTCAAGAAGTTTTAAAAGGAGGAGAGCCTCGACCTATGGCAATTTGGGTCAAGAAGTTTTAAAAGGAGGAGAGCCTCGACCTATGGTAAGTCAGCCCAAGAGGTTTTGAAAGAGATTGGTATGGACTTTTAAGAATGAAGGAGAGCCAAACGGTTTGGGTCTTTTGGTGACTTGAGCACTTTGATAGCAAGACACGACTTAGAGATCACACCCCTAATGAGGGATGACAGACTAACCAAAGGTGACTCGAAAGAATGTGACCGACTTCGATGGTCGTGCCCCCTAATGAGAGGTAAGGGCAACTTTACTTGGGATGATTTGACTTTGAACACTTTCTTCATCTTTTGTGATTCTTCAATGAATGAAAGGATTAACATAAAAGAAGATGACCCTGAGAAGGGTAGAGTTTCTTAACTACTTTAGGATGAAAATGAATAATTGACGAAGGAGGATGAATTATTTAAACTGACCTGATAGACTCAAACAGATGGATTTTGATATGACTTAGAATAAAATCCAATTTGAATGACACATCTTTTTTTTTTTTAGCTCTAAATTCTGCTTGAGTCGCCCTTTCGAGTTTTCAACTCGACGAGCTTGCTATGATTTATGCCTAAGTTGCCCTTTCGAGTTTTTAGCTTAGCGAGCCATTTTCTCTCTTTCTCTTTTTTATTTTAGACAAAGGAACCAAGCGGGCATGCAATTGATGCAATATTTTTGGCACAAAGGACATGAGAACGAGAATGCCTTACAGGACAAAAAGTATTTTTACTATGATTTAGACTGCACCCGGGTTGGGCTGCCTACGTATCAGGTCCATATAGTTCTTGTTATGGTAGGATTGTCCTTGTTGGAGTATAGATAAAAGTTTGATATTTGCAAAAATAGGCATGACACTCTTGGTAGACCTTTTGCCTACTTTGCAACTGATTCATTAGATTTTGGCAAACTGACTATTAGAGTTCAAGACTTGATCTGGCTCTGCTTCGATCCACTTTGTGAAGTAGTCTTACAGTTATTAAGATGTATTCATGCTTGATTTAAGAATTTTGGATTTGATTGCCCCAAATAAACAGTTGGCAGGACTCAGCTTAAGACTGCATTTGGTGAAGCTTAAGGAAGGATTGCCACAATGTTACTTTGGGAACAACTATCCAATAACTCGATGGCTCAGTCCTGAGAACCATTCAGTCTTCAATCTCCAACCAAAATTGAACTTGTCATACATGTCATTTGTTGCCAAAATGTATTGATTCTTTGCCATTTCATATTTTTTTCTTATCAATTTTTTTTATTTTTTTTTTTGGTGTATCATCCAAGTTGGATTCGAAAAGAAGACGTATGAGATGTAGGATAAAAAAAATTCAAACTTTTCATTATGAGTAGTACTGAAATTTAAAGACAACTAAGAAGGTCAATTACAGACTCAAAAGGTAAGCAAGACTCAGCAGATTCTAACTCTAGTTGATTACAAACCCAAAAAGAGAGAAACACTACTCGACAAACTCTGACTTTGACTCTGACTCTGGCTCAAGAGAAAGAAGCACAAGACTCAACAAACTCTGACTCTGACTCATGATTGACAGGACTCAACTTTATTACATGACTCGAACAAGGGCACGTCAGCTAGGCCAATGATCTCCTTAAAGTGCTAGTCATTAGGTAGGTTAGATGAATATGGTAAGGTGTGTCCTTGTTTAACTTTTGGAATTGAGGGAGTGTCTGGATTGGAGGTCAAAAGGTTTTGGGTATAAGGTAATGGTGGGTCAAATGTCTAGAGCTTAAAAAAGATGAGGTGCCAAATGTTTTGGGCTTGAGGTAATTCTAAGCCAAATGTTTTGGGTGAAGTGCCAAAAGTTTTAGGCTTAAGGTGATGGTGGGACAAATGTCTTGGGCTTAAAGTAGATGAGGTGCCAAGGGTTTTGAGCTGAAGGTAATGGTAGGGCAAATGTTTTGGGCTTAAGGTGATTGGATAAAGGGTGTTCATTGGGCCAAAGGTATTGGACTTTAAGGATCAGTTTTTTGATTGGAGGCCAAAAGGTTTTGGGCTTAAAAGAGATGCCAAATGCCTTGGGCTTAAGAGAGATGAAGTGCCAAAGGTTTTGGACTTAAAGTGATAATGGGCCAAAAGGTCTAGGGCATAAAAGAGATGAGGTGCCAAATGCCTTAGGCTTAAGAGAGATGGTGGGCCAAATATCTTGGGCTTAAAATCATTTGAGGTTTAGATGAATGTCGACTCTTGACTTGGTTCAAGGTATGTCCTAGACTCGAGGCTTGTATGCATGGTTATGTCGTGATGCATGTCAAAAAAGATTCCATTGGTATATGCACAAGGTCTTTATTATTATGGTACATGAAACCTAAAGTCCAAGGCTAAGGCAACTATATGCACAAGGGTGAAGGGTAGTTTGGTTTAAGGGTCCCTATCCCACTAGAGCATCGATATACCTAACCACATGTGAGTCAAAGAGCCTCACACGGGTCGAATGGTACAGTTTGGTTGTTACACCGCCAAAATGATCGGGGATTCATCGCGAGGTTGAATGCTTTCACTATCTCCCAACATACTCAAAAAGAGTTGTTGAGCCAATGTTACTCACCATCCAAAAGTTTTCAACTATGGTTAGGCAATGAGCCTTTATTATGCAAAGTGATCCATAAAAGTCAATTTAAACTTATATGAGCAAAAGAGAGATTATTCTTGGAAAAATCCTAACCAAATAGTAATCCTCTTATTTGCTTTCCTTTTTATTAAAAAGGGTGGCAACCATTTCCTAGTGGAGTCTCCAACTGTGAGGCCTCACTCAAACGCCCCCTCATTTGGGAGCCTTAAGGAAAGGGAAGCGATTTTTAAGGAGTTTAAGTACGAGTTTTGGTGCTCACAATTGGAACAGCTATCGTTTGGAAAATTGATTTTATTTTTGAAAGGATTCGGGAGTCGCTGCCCTAATTTATTTAAATGGGAAAATTAAGGAAAAACCCAAGATTGACTCTAATTCATTAATTTTTTATTAATTTGCCCAATGATAAAGTCACTAGCCTTTGAATCAAGTTGAGATCGTGGACTAGGTTTTTGGTTTTTAAATAATCTAAATTTGGCTCCTAAGTTCGATTTGACTAAAAAAATTAATTTCATGAATGACAGATATTAGTGATGATTAATGATCATGGCATAATTATGGATGCATGGAAACTAAAAAGCAAGTAATTAAACATCCACAAGTAAAGAATAGTATTTCCTCAAGCCCTTTAAGAGTACTAGGGAAATCACATGATCGCTCCCTTACTCCAAAATAGTTAATTAACTAACTACATTAATTAACTTACAAGAAAATATAAATTGATATTTACATTGGAAATAAAAGGGGAAAGGAATTAATGGAGAATTGGATTTGAGGCTTGGAGTTAAATTCCAAGCGTGCCTACGTACCCCACTGAATGAGGATCAAAACCCACGTAGTTCATTTCCACTGTGAAGTGGAGGGGTTTAATGATTAGTCAAATTGATTTGATTAGATTTAAGGGGTTTTGGAGTTGGTGAGAGAAGATGTTGTACCTTTTCTTGGGAGATTTTGAGTAGAGTGGGAATTTTTTCAGATTGAAATTCTATTTTATCGGAGTTGGAATGTGGGAATCCTACTCAAGGAGAGTGGATTAAGTGAGATTAACCCAAGGAGGAAAGGATGGTGGATTGGATTAAATTAACCCTAAAGGGGATTAATTTGACGGATTGATTACTTAATTAAAAAAGATTAATTAATTAATTAAAATGTTTAATTAATTAACTAATTAATATGATTAATTAACCTAAAATTAATTAAATCAAAGAGAAATTAATTAATTTAGGGGATACTCCTAAAGAGTATGAGAGACTAATTAGAGAGAGAGAAAGAGAGAAGTAAATGGATAACCAATCTACACAAGCTTAAGGGGTGTTTTGAAATGGAAAATGGAAGGGGTATTTATAGGAAATGAAGGTGGGGCATTTTGGGTAATGAAAGAGTGAAAAGACCAAAAGGGTAGGGTTTTAGTGGCTAAAAATCAGGCTCAAAAAGGAAAAAATGTCATTTTGGTGCACAGAGGGACCAGCCAACGGAAAAGGTGGAGACTCCGCTAGGACGGTCGGCAGATCCGCAGGAGCTTTACCTAGAGCCTCCGACCTTCCCGGAGGCTGCTGCAGGAGTGACCAATGGATTCGCAGGTTGCCCCGGTGGACGACGTACTGTTTCGTGCAATCCGTCTGGTTTTCAGGGTTTTTAAGTTTTTGGGTTAGGTTTTGAAACTTTCGAGTCAGTTTCGGGGCTTTTTAGATTCTAAAAAATTATCAGTCAGTGGCGGTGGATCCAAAATTAATTATCGGACAATTTGGCAATCATATTTGGAAAAAATTTGGCCATTTTTGAGAAAATATTTTTTGGCACAGATTGTTCGGTCAGGATTGGAGAAGTAAGTATTCTTTTAGTGTTATGCATGAAAACCCATTTTTTTATAGGGGGCGCTACCCCCTTGACCCCTGCTCGCTAACCGACTAGGTTGACCGCTATACTGGCTCTGCGTAACGCATTAAACTTAGTAGGTGTCAAGCTACGGCCGTGAGATAAGAGTGTAAAATTGAGAGTTCACAGCCTTCAGAATTGTGAATTGCCAGTTCAAAAAGTTGAACGCACGTTCAAAATGCACAGACCTTAAAAAATATAGTCGTTGGAAGTCTGGTGGGAGCAGGTTCTTTTGGTTTAAGAGCCCAACAGTTATATTTTATCATTCCTATAAATACTAGAAGTTTCAAATAAAGATGACAACTCCTGCCAAGTGAAAATCATATGCTATACAAATCAAAAAGCTTCATTTCTCATTTGTGAGAATCATACTCTATTTTTAGAACACAAGTATTAAATATTTAATTTCTTTGAGTGTTCTTAATTGTAAGTTAGAGAGTTTTATTCCCATCCTTTATTCTAGCTTGTACAAAGTCTTGTGATACTTAAAACACAAAAACATATTTGTATTTGAGAGATTTGAGTGAAATTGCATGAAATCTATTGTAAAGGGTGAAAACCTGGAGAAGTAAGCTTTTAAAGCTTTGGGTGAAATCCCATTCATCTAATGAAACCCTAAATCGGATTGATTTAGGAGAAGTGGATGTAGCAGAGGCATTTGTGCTCCAAACCATTATAAAACTTGGCTAAGCTTTCTCTATCTCAATCTTTTTACATCTATTTATTTATTTGCTTTTGGAATATATTGCATATAAGTTGTTTAGTTGCATTAGAAATTTTAATTATCCTATTCACCCTTTTTAGGATTGCCATTCTTGGGATTACATTTGGTATCAAAGCTCTTCACACAAAAGCTTGTTTGAATAATCTTTCTTGTAACTCCTCATTTACTTGCTTAAATTGATTTAATTGCTTTATAGTTATTCCATTTTATTGAATTCATTTGAATTGCCTATATACTTTGCATTTAGGGTGTTAAATTGCATTAGAAATTTTATAATCCTATTCACCCCCTCTAAGATTGCCATACATGGGCCAATAAATAATACTATAGATTTTTAGCTAATTGATAACAAATTATTTAAAAATATATATATTTCTCCCAAGGAAAACTAATTGTTAAAAGCAAATAAAAAAATGATGAAATGAAATTACATTTGTCACTATTTTTTTTTTAAAGTAAGTAAAATGAAAAAGAAAAATATTAAAATTCAAAAATATATTTTATAATATATTCTATAACACGATAAATTATTAGCCTATTGATATCAAATTATTAAAAAAAATGTTAGCCTAATAGGTTATTGGTTTGATTTTGATGATAACATTAGAAGACTAGTTGGTTGTGTATTTGCTTGTATTGTGCTAATATATCTTGTAGGTTAAGAGAATTAGTTAACTTGAGCATTTGCATACTAGAAGAAGATCAAATCAGTTGGCCAATACTTCAAGTGATTGGAATAAGGTGTTGGAGTCTATGAAGATAAATCAGAAGACTACAACAAGGAACTAAGGCATATCAAATGAAGATGAAAAGTTTAAGTAAGAGTTCTTAGTTTTTATGTTAAATAGTTTAAAAGGCTTTCCCAAAATGAAAGTTTCTTTTAAAATTTATTTTTTAGAATTAATTAAAAGGGTTTTAAAATTGAGAAATTAACTTTTGAGAATTTTAGAGTTAAAAGGAAAATTAGAAGACCTGAAAATATTAGATGACTATGAACCCTACTAATTAAGTCTTCTAAAAATTCATGTCTCAAAAGAAACATAATTTAGCTGTATCAGTTGAACTAAAATCGTGAGAAAAAGTCAAACAAACTAATGTATTTTTCAACAAAAAGAGAGTCGTTGGTGAGATGTCGCTTTCACAAGTACTAAAAACCAAGTGGTCCAAATAGATAGTTGTCTGACACATTCAAGAACTTGCATTTTCTCTAGTTGACTTCAAAACAGACAAAACATAAAGCTTACTAGACCTTAATCCAAAATAACATTGTCTGATACCTTGTGCAACAAACAACTGATTAAAATTTCAAATCAAAAATATTTCCCTCACTCTCTTTTCCCTCCAATGACTAAATTAATTTTGTCTATAAAATGGCCACCTTAGACTAGTTCTAAAGTTGATGAGGTTAGGGTTTTTGAGTGAGCTTCAAAGATAAATATTTTTCAAACCTTTCAAAACATTCATCCATGAGCTCTAATATTTTTATCAAAATTTTGGTAATATGATTTTACGATGCAGTTAGGCATTTTTTAAAAGAGCTTAAGTACAAAATATTTTTATCATTAAAACCTTCATCCATTGAGCTTAAAATGTTAAATTCTGATTTCTTGATTTTCTAAGAAAATTTCTTCTTGGGCAGAATTCTAATCTATATAGGTTGATTTGTAAGTGAGTCATCTACAATATGTTTTGTATTTTCTTGCAAAGGTTTCACGTAGCACTTTGTAAGCTAGTGAGAGGTTGTAAACACCTAGTGAAGTTTGTGGGTAGAGGTTGCAAGCACCTTGAAGCTTTGTGGGTGAGATGGTGAGGATAACTTTCTTGGGTAGTCTTCTAGGGTGATTTGAAGCTATTATAACAGGCATGACTCTGGCTCACTAACAGAGTTGCTTAGTGGAGAGAAAATCTCAAAGTGGATTTGATGTAGGCAAAAGGACCGAACCAGTATAAATTGTTGTGTCATTTTTTTTCTTCTATATTCTCCTATCCATTTACTTTTCTTTATGTTTTCTCTTTCTTCTAGTTCCCTATGCTGCTTGATTTAATCTAAAGATTATGTGAAAAGAACTTGATCAATGAAATGCACTTTTATCAATCTCAATGATATAAAGTGATTTATTTAAGTTCAAATTAATTTATCTCACTTAAAATATCTTAAATTATGTTCCATTACAAAACATTCATCTAACGAATACAATAACAAAATTCGCATAAGACCTATGATAGACAAGATGTCTAACGTTGATCACTGGGCAGTTGAAACTTGTCTAGATGTCAGTTTAAACACTGTCTCACTCCAGTATTCTAATCCGTTGTGTTATTGTAATTTCTTAAGTGTGTTTCTTTTTATTCTTAATTTTAAATATTTATTTTGTACTTAAGAAGTTCATTTGAGGATTAGTGGTGCTTTGGTGCAAATTTGAAAGAATTTCAAAAGAAGTCAAATTCACCCCCTTTTGGACTATAGAAGCCTAGCTCTCATTTAGTATCAGAACAGGTCTCACCTACTAAGGCTTAACATTCCTAAGAAGAGATCCAAGGGCCGCACCTAATCCTTTGATAGCTGAAAGACAATATGTCACCAGGCCTCCATTATTCAATGGTACAAATTATTCTTTCTAAAAAAATATAATGAGACATTTCATCTAGTCAACTGATATAGATGCCTGGAGAACTACTCTCGATGGACCTAGAGTACCCAGAAAGGCTGTTGGGGAAGAACATGTACCTAAAGAAGAATCAGAATACATCTATGATGACTAGAGATTAGTCCAGTAGGATTCTAAAGCCATAAACATACTTCATTGTGCTTTAGATCCAACAGAGTATAATAGAGTATCATCTTGCTCTTCTACCAAGAAAATATGGAACAAACTTAAGGTTACCTATGAAGGAACAAATCAAGTCAAGGAGTCTAAAATTAATCTCCTTTTGATCGAATATGAAATGTTCCAAAATGAAACAAAATGATACTGTAGTTGAGATGAATATCAATGTAAGACCCCAAATTCTTAAGCATGTTCATTTGATCCTATGTGAGAGTTATAAGTTAAGTAACATGTGAATATAAATGTGCTATGAGTTGTATAGTGAGTGTATATCGGTTGCATGATGAGATTTAGGCTAAAAATTACTGAACTTTTTAGTTTTGGTGGAAAAAGCTAAGTCACGGCCGTAACTTTCAAAGTCACACCCGTGACTAAGCAAGGAAAATTCACATTTTGGATTTTGGATGAAATCCACCGCGGTGACTTTCAAAGTCACGGCCGTGACTTTGAATCAGAATGAGATAAGAGAGCATTTAATGTTGTCAACTAACCCTATTTGATCTTTATCTCTTAACCACCGAAATATATGACCATTTTCACTTCCTTTTTTCATTTCTCTTCATCTTTTCTTTCTCCCCATCAATTTTAAATACCTCTATGGATAATTCTTCAAGATTCTTCAAGTGAACTAGGATTTGGGCTCTTAGCTTCAAAGGTTGTTCTTCATAGATGATGATAGAAGTGATTAGGTAAGAGTTATCTAAGATTTCTTTATTGACTTTTAGTTAAAATTAAGATCAAATTGAGTGGTTAATTGGACTTTAAGTTGAGATTTGAAAAGTTAATGGGTTTATATAAGATATACTAGCTTGTTTATGAGGTATATTATAAATTGATTGATAAGATAGTTATTAAAGGAAAGCTAAGAATTTTATGAATTTTTATATTGAATTTAAGTGAGATTTGATGAATAAATGAATGGGTGTATGATTAATTAACTTATTTGAGATCTTATTTGGGAATTATTGATGAGGTAGTGGTTAAAGAAAGTTAGGGTTATGAGTTCTCGTACTGAATTAAAATGAAATTTGATAAATGAATGAATTTGTTTGTGATTACTTAGTTTATATGAAATCTTTATTGTGAATTTTTAATGAGATAGTAATTAAAGAGGAGCTAGAGACATATTTAAAGTTGAGTTGAGATTATGCTATTAAAGGAAGTTATTTATAATTTTAAGTTGAGATAGATATTGATTGAGTCCAATTATGTGAAATTCATTAATTGTAGATATTAGAAGAGACCAAAAGGGAAGCAAAGAGCATGATGATTTCCATTCATGTATGTGACATGAAAAAAGAAAATTATGAGAATAGTAATGCTATTTGAATGAGGTGAGTAGAAAATATATTATCATATTTGTATTTGAACCTTAAAAGCTTATAATGCCTTTTTTCATTATATGTGCTACCAATAGTATAATTTATGGTGTTGTGAAGTAATTCATATTGATCATGAGTTACATTGATATCATTGTTCATTCATAGGAAGCCTTGTGCTTATCTAAAATTCCTTGGGCCATATGCCATTATCTAAACAAGTCTATATTTGATATATGATATATATTAATCATTTGTTAATTGATCTTCCAAATTTTAAATATCCATGTTGTCCTCTATCAGAATTATTATTATTATTATTTCCATGAGAAACCTTCGAAATTTCGTTAAAAGCTTAAAAAGTCTATGTATATGTTCCAAACTAATGTGTATAAGTATATGTGAAATCATTTGTATATGTATATGGGTATATGTCCATTTTTAAAACGTACTATAACCATGAGAAAGTGAATACAATGAGAACCCATTTGTCACATCCCACTTTTGGGATATAACGGTCCTAGGGCATGGGTAAGCCTAAAGCCACCGATAACCCGTAGAACCCAACTCATTTAGAAATATCAATGTAATTCCGGCAGCATACCTGCAGTACATTCACATCTCCCCAAGAACAAACCTGCAAGTAAAATAGATCACTCCCAATCTACCACCTTATATCCTCAACTCCATTTAAAGAACAAGCAAGTTCCCAATCACCATTGCACTTTACTAATTTAATTTATTATATTTGTTCAGTTATCTATATCCATACATCATATTAGATTTATGTTTCACTTTGTACCATGGAGTTACTAGATATTAACATTACATATCATCACACATTATCACACAACCATTACAAAATGTCATCTAAAATTTCAGCGGCAAGTGAGGAAGGATACTTGTACCGCATATCCACTAACCTGAAAAAAAAATAAAGAAAAAGAGTGAGATACAAATCTCAGTGAATATATACTAAATAGCCTAGCACAACAATTTGGGTGAGTAATTATGATCATAGGCTCAATGGATTATCACAACAACAGTTGAATTTTCACATAGAAACAATTGAAGGTTTAGCAGAAATTATAACCAATTAATGTGAACTTAGTCACATTCTCATTTATATAAGTA
>CATKHJ011140863.1:0-18014 GCA_949750685.1 Vernicia montana
AGAACCGTACCGAACCATCCCAAACCGAAGAATCGAAACTAGAACCGATTTAAAGGGTTTATATATATATATATATATATTGCAACTACTAATTTGAAAATGAAATTTTATAATTAATAAAAATTAAATTTTACTTATACATTATTGAATTTCTTTAAATGTGTTACTAATTCAATATCAATGTGTGTATGTATATATATATATATAAACATACATTTTGATATTGAATTAACAACACATTTAAGAAAATTCAATGTGTGTGTACATATATATATATATATATATATATAAACCCTTTAAATCGGTTCTAGTTTCGGTTCTTTGGTTTGGGATGATTCGGTACGGTTCTCGGTATGGATAACTACTAATTTTCAGAACCGTACTAAAAAAAAATCGAGACGGTTCGATTTGAAGAAAGTCAAACGGTCAACGGATATTTTTCGATTCTGAATATTATCGGTTCGAATTATTAGCGAAGAAAATCAATAAAAATCATAAATCCTAATAAAAAAAATCAACTTTAAGAATAATTATTGCAAAAAAAATTCCAAAGAAATCAACGGCCAATCAAAGTGTTTCTTGATAAATGGGCATTGTTTTGGTCTCTAGAGTCTAGAATACAGGTAGAAGGAATGAAAAGATTGAAGAGGAATGGAGGAGAGGTAGATCTAATCAAGGAAAATGATCCAATAATTTGGGAGTAGAAGAATGAGTTATTGATGGGATATGCATAAAAAAAAAAAAAAAAAAAAAAAAACCTCTCTAGTCTCTGTTCTTTTTCTAGTCTATGTCTATGTTTCATAACTCTGTCTGTCTGTCTGTCTCTCTCTCTTTTTTTTTTTTTTTTTTTTTTTTTTTTTTTTGGTATGAAGTGAAAAAATTAGATGAAGGATAATTTTATCCATCTATTATTTATAAAAAGTCATTGCTCTAGATTTACAAAAAAAAAAAAAATGGCTCTGGCAAAAGCGCCACCTTAACACATAAGATTTTAAAAATTAAGTATTTTTACAAATCATTAATTTATAATATTTAACTATTGTTTTCTAATATAATACCATAATTTTATCAATATTATAAGTGAAATATATTAGATAATAATAATTACCATTTAAAACGGTGTATATATTTTATTTCAAAAATATATATATTATCATTTATATAATATCATCTTCAATAGCAGTGTGTGTAAATTTAATTATAATATTCGTTCTTTGAATAATTATGATCATACATAAACACTTGGAAAAATTTCATAATTTCTTACCCACAAAGACATTTGTGCTATGAAAATATATTTGAAGCTTCCACACAATGCATCTATCCCTCCTCTATTGAACTCTAGATCTTCAACTTTCTATCTTTTATATATATATTATTTGACGTTTAAAAAAAAAGCTGTCCAAAAAATTCATAAGTTTCTAACACGAATTATAATTTTTCTCAATATTTTTTTTGAAATATAATTTTTCTCAATATTAGTACCCAAGAAACTAGTGCAGCTAAGAATTAGACCTAAGAGATGAGGGTGAGATTATCTGTTATTGATTGATATTGGGAAGGCTGATTAGCTTTCCCGGTCTTTCTAAACAACGGGTTCAAATAAAAAAAAAATATTCAGCCAGCTGATTGATGTTAGAATTCATAAAGAAAAGGTAGGTAGAGATGGCTATAGTACATTCTTCCGACTTCTTCCACTTAGGATTCTGTTACTGCAATGCAGGGTGAAGAGAAGGGCCAGGACTCAGCGAAAAGAGTTGTTCTCGCTTGCTTTCAGCCAGCTTCAGACTGACTTTCATTCCCGTCTCGGATCTTAATCCTTTGGCTTCACACTTCAAAAATAATTAGAAATATAAATATATTAATATTATATTGTTATATATTAATATTAATTAATATGATATAATATTAAATAAATAATAATAGAAGAATTAATCTATCATTTAATTAATTAATTAATCAATAATGTAAAAACGTTAACATATACTTTAAATTTCGCATGCTACATGAAAAATAAATGTTCTTTAAAATACAATCTTATATGTATACGATATAATTTCAATAGTATGTATAATATATATAAAAGATAATTGTGTAGCTCAAAATATTATGGTAGAGTAAAAATAAATTATATTTAATAATTAAAAAATCTTTCGTTTATACAAAAATTCATTAAGGTTATAATTATATATTGAATGAGATATTGCTTTTGATTTAAGTATTATATTCAATTATTATTTTAAAAAATAAATTTAGACGTCTTGAAAATTCATTATTTATATTATATTAATGAATTAAAAAAAAAAAAAAAAAAAAAAGAGCGAATAAATATATAATAAAATGAAATAAAGAAAAAGACCATCAAAAAAGCGCCGAGTCTGTCTAGGAAACTCTAGAACATGAGAACCACCTCAGTATTAGTCTTTTTGCAACTCTCCCTCTCCTCACTCTTTCTGGCACCTTCTAAACTCTCTTTATCTTCTTCTTCTTCTTCCCCTGCGAGGCGCCACTACCATCTCACTTCTCTATAGCAACTTCCCATTTCCATATTTTCAGGTTCTTACCTCTCTCATCTTTTTTATCAACTTAATTGATGATAATTTTACGCTTCTCTGTTCTTGTTTCTTTTTCTTTTTTGTGGTGCAATTTTAAATATTGGAAATGCCTTGAAGTAATGATCTTTGCTTCTCGTTTTTTTCTTTGTTTCTTTATATCATATTTAGCTAATGCTTGTGAACCGAAGTAAATGATCATTTCTCAAGAGGGTTGTTCTTGTTTTTGGCATACTTAAGTTCTTTTATTATTGGGTCAGTTTGAATTCTCTTTGATACCCATATCTGTATGAATGTTCAGTTGTTCATGTATTGAGATATAAAGTTAAGGGAAAAAATAAATTATGTTAGCTTATGAGAATTGCCAGTCAAATTCACAAGAAGACTGCAGAGGAAATTTTGAGTCTTTTGGTAAATGTATGTGTTAATGATTTCTTTTGTATGTAATGAAACCATTTTTATATTCATGGTTCATGAAAGTGTAATGCAATTATGAATTTACAATTCATTTCATCTCTTATCTATAGTGTGGCTGGGGGGTCTCTCCATTGATGTTGTATTCATTGTTTTGGTTAGAAAAACCTTACAGGTGTTTGTTGAAAGGCCCTACTGAATTTTTTTTTTTTTTTTTTTGGTATAATTTGATTGGTGGGAACTATTTTCTTAGTGTCCTTGTAGATTCATGGTCATATTTCTAATAGGAACAGCAAGATTACCCAGTGTGGTGCTCTAACCCAAAAAGGCTGAAGAGCCTCGTCAGAAAGCTTAGGCGAATAGATATCATCAGGCCTATTTGGTGTCATAACAAGAATATGTAATCAGCGTCCCAACACTGCCTTTTTTCCTTTTTAATGCTTGCCTTTTATGATCCCTCCTAACATATGGTGATCCTCTGTTTTCTTTTATTGTGACCATAAACTTTGTCAAAATGCAGAAATGGCAGAACCGCAGTACACTGTGGCATCTGATAGTGAAACCACTGGAGAGGAGAAATCTTCATCTGCTTTTCCAGAAATTGCAATTGGAATTGACATTGGCACTTCACAATGCAGTGTTGCGATCTGGAATGGCTCCCAGGTAGAGCTCCTTAAGAATACCAGAAACCAAAAAATGATGCGATCATATGTCACCTTCAAGGATGATACTCCTTCAGGCGGAGTCAGTAATCAACTGTCCCATGAGCATGAAATGTTATCTGGAGCTGCAATCTTCAATGTGAAACGACTGATTGGCAGAGTGGACACTGATCCAGTTGTTCATGCTAGCAAAAGCCTTCCATTTTTGGTACAGACTTTGGACATTGGTGTTCGCCCTTTTATTGCTGCCCTGGTGAACAATGCTTGGAGATCCACCACTCCTGAAGAAGTTCTTGCAATATTTCTGGTGGAATTACGAGCCATGGCTGAAGTTCGGTTGAAACGGCCCATAAGAAATGTTGTTTTGACCATTCCCGTGTCATTTAGTAGGTTCCAACTGACACGGATTGAACGAGCTTGTGCCATGGCTGGCCTTCATGTCCTCAGGCTGATGCCTGAGCCTACTGCTGTGGCATTGTTATATGCACAGCAGCAGCAACAGACTGTGCATGAGAATATGGGCAGTGGAAGTGAGAAGAATGCCCTCATATTTAATATGGGTGCTGGGTATTGTGATGTAGCTGTGAGTGCTACTGCTGGAGGGGTTTCGCAGATTAAAGCCTTGGCAGGAGCTGCTATTGGAGGAGAAGACATACTGCAGAATATGATGCAGTATCTATTACCAAATTCAGAGAGCCTTTTCTTGAGCCATGGCATCAATGAGATCAAATTAATGGGCTTGCTTCGAGTTGCAACTCTAGATGCAATCCGAAGGCTTTCCTCTCAGAGCAGTGTTCAGGTTGATGTTGATTTGGGAAATGGGACAAAAATATCTAAAGTTGTTAGCCAGGAGGAATTTGAGGCTGTGAACCATAAGGTGTTTGAAAAGTGTGAGAGCCTTATAAAGCAGTGCTTACATGACTCAAAGGTAGACATAGAGGATTTGACCGATGTAATACTTGTAGGCGGATGCTCATACATTCCAAAGATAAGAAATCTTGTAAAGGATATATGTAAAAGAGAGGAACTTTACGAAGGGATGAACCCATTGGAAGCTCCAGTCTGTGGGGCAGCCCTTGAAGGAGCAGTTGCTTCAGGAATCAGTGATCCTTTTGGAAATTTGGATCTATTAACTATCCAGGCTACTTCTTTAGCCATTGGGATCAGAGCTGATGGAAACAACTTTATTCCTATCATACCTAGAAATACCACAATGCCTGCAAGGAAAGAGCTGTCCTTCACAACCACTCATGATGATCAAACTGGAGCACTGATCCTTGTTTATGAAGGTGAAGGGAAGACAATAGAAGAGAATCATCTTCTGGGCTATTTCAAGATTGTAGGAATTCCTCCAGCACCGAAAGGAATTCCAGAGATAAATGTGTGTATGGACATTGACACGTCGAATGTACTGAGAGTTTTTGCTGGAGTAATGATGCCAGGGACTGAACATCCAGTTGCACCTTTTATGGAAGTAAGGATGCCTACAGTTGATGATGGACATGGATGGTGCGCCAAAGCCTTGAACAGGACTTATGGCTCTACACTAGACCTAGTTACAGTGCACAAGAAGGTGTAATTAATTACTCTACAATGTTGATCTCAGAAGCCAGTTCTAAGAAGATGAACAACTTGTAAGAATCACATTATATATTTACATATTTCCAAAAATGTGGGGCATGTTGTGAAGAAATAAAACGTTTAACTTTGATGTAATGTTATTCTACTTGTTGCATAAAAAAAGGGAAAATATGGAAGTGCTTTTGAAGTTTCTTTTTTTGCCTTGTTTTACATTTGTGCAAATAAAAGCTGTTTTGATTAGGCCTTAATCTGGAAGCTTTTAAAAATTAATAATAAGAGAATATGTAAATTATTAATCTGTGAGTCTGTTTTTGATACTTTTTACTTGCAAGTATTTTTTGGTTCTATTTCTGGATCCAACAAAGTTACATTGTACATTGAATATGTCATCTATTCTGTTTAACTAGTCACAAATTCATCATAAAAATTACTTCCCTCTATCTCATAGTCAAAATTTCACATTGTCCATGTCTTATTTCAACAATTCTCTACTAATTAGGAAATTTTACTAACTCCTGTGCAAGTAGATTTGTCAAAAAAAATTATCACCATATTAACTTACTCAAATTGTAATCACAATCATAGTAGCCCAATAACTAATTTGGATGTTCAATTCACAACTAAAGTTGTGTTTGGTTGGAGAGAAAGGAGAGTGGAAAGAAATGTATCTTGACTTTAATGAATGAATGAATGAAAAATTTAGACATGTTCGTGGATCTGGTCACATATTGGATCATAGACTTCTTGCAGGCTGTACCTTTGGAAAATAAATTGGTCTGCAGAATACCAGCTGTATTTCCTCCACTTTTTATAAATTAATTTTGTCTAAATCATTGGGCATGTAAACTTTCCTTCCTCTTTTCTTTCCTCTTTACCAAACACAGCCCAAGTTCTTTTACTGTTACTGTAATTTCTATTCTTTTTCTTCTAGAATATCAAGACAAATAAGTCATACCCTTAAAAATTCAAATTTTACAAGAATCCAATTTAAATAAATTTATTTTATTCAAATTCTTTTATATAAAAAAGAAATAATTCAAAACTAAATAGAAATTAAGTCATTTCGTAAAAATTTAATTTAAAGAAAATTTAATTTATCCTCAAATTATATAAATGCACATCATAATCTCCTAAAATTTTAATATTAGTAATTATTATTAAATAAATATAAATAATTAAAAAAAATGAACAAATTAAATTCATTATATAAAAATGTAGTCATACAGTTTTTAAAATTGATTTTTGAGTCATTCTCGAGTCATGGTAAGATAGAAATTGGGTATGTCATTTTCCTCTCTCTCTCTCTCTCTCTCTAATGTTCTTGTGTTTTTTTCATTGGCACATGTCACTTTCCATGACCTTTACACTCAAAAACAAACAAGCACGTGCAGGAACGTTTCTAACTCTTAACACGTCTTTCTTTTTTTCTTCTTATTTTGAATAGTGAAGAGTTGGAATGTATGAAATATATAGATTATTTAATATATATATATATATTGGTTGATAAACGTGTGTTATTTATTTATTTTTCATGGTTTACCTAAAGATAATTTAAATTTATATTGGACCTGATAAGATTTTATATATTTGAAAAATTTTTATTTATTTTAATTCAGCTTGATCGGTTGAAATTTAGTTTTTCAAGTGTGAAGCAATTGTACATAGTAATGCTTTGAAAGTGAAACAAATAAAAGTAATCATAAATATTAGTTTAACTTCACCACTTCATATTATGAATTATCAATGATGATTTGACATATCGACGCATTAATTATAATACATAATTTATAATTTATGTAATTAATTATTATATTCATCTTGTAAAATAATTATTATTTAACATAAAAAATCATAATTGAAGAGTTCATAATATGACATGGTAGCTTAAAAATTTTTCCTTATAATGCTCTCAATTTATTCAAAACAAAATCCATCCCAAGTATTTGAAGTTTAATACTTTCATTAGATACATAATAAAGTAAATAGTAATTTAGAAATACCCAACCATTTTCAATACCCAGTAATAGTGCTTGGCAATCAAGTTTTAATTCTAGAAAACCATGTAAATAATTTATCCAACATCACATTCAGAATTTCTGCATATTTCTTTCAGATATTCAGCATATTAAACTT
Source organism: Vernicia montana (assembly GCA_949750685.1). Classification (NCBI taxonomy): domain Eukaryota; kingdom Viridiplantae; phylum Streptophyta; class Magnoliopsida; order Malpighiales; family Euphorbiaceae; genus Vernicia; species Vernicia montana. The sequence continues at coordinate 7,343 of CATKHJ011140863.1, forward strand.
TAGTTAGTCTGTGAAATGGCTAACAATGGCTATAGCATTCACTCTGTCATAATAGAAAGAATACACCAACAGCCACTAAAATCTAGTCAAGGATTTAAATGACATGGCAAATTTTCAATCATGATATGTACATAATTTGTCAAATATCTTCACAAAAATGTCTCATTATATCAGCTGTGATTCTGTTGCTCCGGTAACTAATACAGATTGACACAGTTTCCATCATTGATATTGCCCTTGGAAGTCAACCATCTCTCTGATAAAAAGATGAATCTATCAAAAGTAGTTGCAGTTAAGCTTCTTCTTTAGTGAACACCCTAGTTCCACTCTTAGACAGTAGTAGGTCTTTCATTTCTCTGTAACTCTTGAGCTCTTCTAGTGCATCTGCTGTCTTCCGAGGCATAAAGAACCCAGAAGCTGTGGCAACCCCTTCATCTAGGTCAGTCCTCAAAGAATGGGATGAGAAACAACTTGGATCTTGACGCAGTGGAGGTGCTGTCCTCAGCATCTGCACAAGAACACCAACAGCAGCATCTTGAGATTTTTTGCCCACTATCACCGAGTGTGGAGTAGACTCCAAATTCTTTTTCCCATCAAGGTTCTGACTGCATATCAAAAAGAAAATGCCATTTGAAGAATGATCAAACTAGAACAATAAAAAATAAATAAATAAATAGGAAGCAAAAGTGTTGCATAAACTCAAAAGGATAGCACGATTAACATGTGAACTTGAGCATTATGAGCAAATGCATGAAATCATGTTGTTAAAGTTGGTTGGACTGAAAAAAAAAAGAAGGAAAAAATACACTAAACTGCTGAGTAAGTTCCCATGCCCATGAAAGGACCTATTTGGAAACATTTGGTTATGAAGCAGTGACACTAATGTTAGCAACCTCTGAAAAATAAAATTCTAGAACTGCATGTTGTACCTCAATACATTTTACAATTGTCGTAAAGTGAACTCAAATGGAACCCAACATGTCTGATTTCTGAAACAATGGCTTCAGGCAGGTTGAGAAGGATCCAATCAAGAATCATAAATAGGTGAAGGCGCCTAATAAGTGAATTGCTATACTACAGGCAACTAAAATCACATGAACAGGGAAACTAATTTTTAGGACCTATGACCATGAATTTCAGTTGATGTTTGTTTGACCTCAGGTAACAAATCAACAGTTTATCCAAACGCCACCTGCTCAAGGCAATCAGGTAGATGTAAGCTTAGCATATTCCCCTAGAGCAATATTAACCAAAAGTTTCTTCGCACAAGCATAAAAATTGCAAATGACATGCATTGAGTAAAACATTTCAGACATTCCCTCTTAACATATACTGTAGCTTCTTGACCCACAAATGTCTATACAGCTTTCCTTCATGTATCAATATGTGTAAAAGATTATAAAAACATAGTCAATCCTGGCCAGATTTTCAGCATAATACTTCACTAATTCGAGTATCTTCTTGCAGTTGAAAGAATCTGTTGCTAGAGAAATAACATTGAAGTTGAGAGGAGAAACATGGAAGGTTGTGGACAAAAAAAAATCTAGTGATGCATGATTAGGTGACAAGGACTTAACACTGAAGTAATTAAATAAAAAATAAAAATAAAAATAAAAAAACATGAGAAACACACACACTCTCTATGCATCCATACTTTCCATGAATCATAACTACAAAATCAATCATGCACAAAATAAAAAATGATGAAGTTCCAACAGAATGCAACAAACTCAGTTGAAAGGATCTGCTTGAATTTATTTTTTCTTTTGTGGCTACATGAAAAAAAAATCCAAACCTTTTCAGTTTTCACAGTTCACACATTTTCAATTTTATCACATGCTTTTTATTTTGTCAATATCTAATTTGAAAACTTAGTTGCAATTTTACTCAACATGTCAAAATTGAAAAAAATAATAATATTTATTTCTGATTTAAATAAAAATAATATTTTAATTCTTTTTCTTTCCCCACCCCCTTCCCGTTTCCTCCTTCCCTCACCTCCTCCCAACTATGAAGTTGAGAATTTCATCCCTAAAAATCTCCCTTCTTTCTAATTTGACTTGAGTTTAATTGAATCTAGCCTAAACTTGAGTAGCAAAATTCAAATATTACAATACTTGACTCAAGAAGTTTGCAAGTCTGATTGAGTATTTGAATTTTATATTATTTAATGTTTAGATAATAACTTGTAATATATACCATTTTATCCCCACTGTATAAAAACAAACCCCTAATTTAAGCTTGCTTAATTTGAGTCCAAAAAGAATTAAAAAATTGACATGAGATTTTAGTGATGACCAAATCAAGTTGAGTTAAGCTCAGTGCGTTGAGTTCAATGTAAAATAAAATCCAAGCATCTATAGTATCTCATCCAAGCATCTATAGTATCTCAGTGGATTGAGTTCAATGTAAAATAAAATCCTATCAAGTTTGAGTCAAGTTTTAACTCTCAAGCTTTTTAGCTAATTTGAGTTTGAGAAGTACACTATAGCAACTTGATTTGACTTCATTGCACCACCTGCTTTCAAGTACGAATTTTCCAAAGGAAAAGTTATGATAGGGAGTCAAATGATAAGATTATGAAAGGATTTGCAAGAAAACGCTTCATAACCTTCCAAGACCAAATTCTCCAATTTAATTTAGAAGGAGCATATGAATCAAGTCATTAAGCAACAAAATGAACATCCTACCTCCCTATCATTGAGGACTGAAGCTCCTAAAAACAAATGAAAGTTACAATCAATTTAATGCCCATTAGAAAAGAAAAAACTTGAAATTGTTGAGTTGTATTATGAAGATTTAACAGACAATCGAGATCTGAGGCACAGTGCCATAATCCAAGTTCATATACTTCTATGAAATACAAAGCCATAATCCAATATTTTCAGTGTTCAAGTAAAATCAAAGTAAGAGATGCACTGTAGCTTCCCCAAAGAACAACAGAAAATGAGAGCTAGAACAAAACTAATGAATTTTAACATTTATCAAATATATAAAAGTTTGAGTTTATACAAATTTATTTGCGAGAAATTTTAGTCATCAATGCTGAACACCCTTGGAATTCTAGAGTGAAAGTCTCATTTTGATGATACTAACTTTTAAGAGACACACTTAGGCTTCAAAAATAATACCTTTAAGATTGTGGCATGCAATCCAAACAAGAAAACATACCAGAAACCTCCAAAAAGTAAACTAGCATACAAGGGGTGCATGGCACAAAAGGAACTTTGGATATTAGTAAAGCCAACACAAATTTTGAAGAATGGTCCCTTCTACAAGCATTCCGTACCAAGAGCAACTTTTTATGAGGTTTGGGTACCACTTAAAATGACAAATAGAAAATCTATATGCATGCGTTGTTGAGATTTTTCAGATTTGATTCGTAGTTAAAAGATGTTTCATCGCGAATATAGTCAATCCTACTGAAACTTGGTTTGACTTAGTTTTTCATTTAGATCTTGCGATACAGGCAAGGAAATCAAGAAAATTCAAATTCAAATACTAAAAATTCTTAGAATTATGCTCCAGATTTTACCCGGAATTTATTTCAAATATTATAATATATTTATAGTTCTTTTAGAGTTATTTTACAGTTATATTTATAAGCCTAACTGGAAAATGTATCCAAATCTTTTGGGACTCTTTAGTGTTATTTTAGAATCATAGTTTGAATCTCATTACCTTGGATAACATTATTGCTCTTAATTTTCTTAGGAGTCCAACTCCTTAGAGGATTAGGATTATATTTGAAATTTATTTACCTTTTTTGTTCTAGGAGTAGTTTGGTTCTATAAACACCTATGCTTGTAATGCTTTATTTTAAGTTTTCATTTAATAAAATTCCAGCAAATTATGCTTTTATCTGTGAGTTGTGTGATGAAATTCTAACCGTAAGAAGTGTGATGCTTTCATGATAGGAGTGAGTCCTAGATCTTATTAATGTGATACTAATAGTTCTATTTTGTTTTTTTAATTTATCCTTTATTTTTCCAAACAAAACAGATATTCCAGGTCAGTTGTAATCCCTAAATTTTAATTTCTATAAACTCTAGTCGTAATTCCTAAAAACCATTTTATCCCCAAGCTGTCCTACATCATCTTTGCCTCTCTCTCCTTGGCATATCACTATTTTGCAGTTGCAAGATTTGGTATTTGGACCATCCTCAATTTCCACCAATCCTTTTGAATCTGTTTGAATGCTGAGATTGCCGAAACAAAGTTAGCCAAACCAAGCAACAAACTGTGATTCACCAAAAAAGGCATACTTGCATTTAATTGTGAGAGAGAATTTAGGAATAGAGTTTGCTTGCAAGTACTGCACCCTTTTCACTAATGAGACTTTGTTCAATTACACTTCTAAGTAAGACTTGTACAGGGCCTTAATCAGACAATAAGGTATTATAAAAATGAAAATATCCATTCATGGTATTGTTCACAGATACTACCTGCATAACCTAATTTTATCACCTTTTATTTCCAAGAAGTTGAAAGCCTGCGAATTTACAGATTATATTATTATCAAGAAGTATCAAAGTTTTCTATTAAAACTTTGAAATAAGCAGGAATAGCCTGAGCAAGGTTTTAAATAATGGAATCAGAAATTCTAATGGAAATGGTAGCAGTGTCATGGATTCAGTCTGAATCCGAATCGTTCTGAATTGGCCACTGCTGCCATGAATTTTTAAAGCCGCAAAATAACTCAATTCAACAATAAACAAGAATTCAATTAAGTATAAGTTCAAAAAGAAGACGAAGAATTTAATACAATATACAAGATATTAAGTTAATAATTGGAAGAATTATGGGAAATGGTTGTCCATTATGAAACGGCCGTTATTTAAAACCCCGGAGGGCAGGCCCTCTAAACACAAAAATAAAAGCATTTAAATTTTAGTATAATAAACACATGTATAAATTGGGCTATAAAAAATTAAAATTGCACCCCCAAGATATATATAAAAAAGCCCATCAAAGTACTTAAAATTTTTTTATTATATACGTATCTCTTAGAAAATAGAAAATGCAATAAATATTTGGCTTTGTAATTTTTTTTTCTATTGGAATAATATGGAATTCATATGCTAAAAATTTCTCATAATGTTCTTAAATTTTACAATATATTTGGTAGGGAAGAAGGAAAGATGGAGAGAAATGTATTTGGTTAGGGAAATAGGCTACAAAGATTGAAGGGAGGGAAATGTATCTAAACTTACAAAAAGACAAAGTGCATTTCCTTCTTCCTTTCCCTCCTTCCAAACAAAGAAGGCCTTGAGGCAAAAAATAATGAAATAATGACTATTGTTGCTATAACATTCACATAGAGCAATTGTGACATTGAAAGAGTAAAGTTAACAATTAAGAAATACGACACAATTTATAGAAAAGTTACTTGATCCGCCTGAACATCCTATAATTGAAGAAAATAAGCAGGTAATGAAGACATTGAAAGAAAACTCAAAATAAGATAAGTACAAATAGTCAACCAAAATTTTGCCATTAGTCAATGTCTATACTTGACAAATATATGCATGTAGCCGACTTCAACTAACTTGGGATTTAAACTTAGTTGTTGTTGCAGTCAATGTCTATACTTGACATTTGACAAATATTGATAGAAAAACAATATGATCTGTCTGTACAAAAGAATGTTGCATACAATATAGATGACATTGATTTCTCTCCAAAACACACTATATTTCCTTTGAATATAACAAGTTTAAAAGATCCAAGAATTAGTCCATCCATTGATTGTGGAATAATCATAAAATCTGAATTTCAAAGCCATTCTACAATAAGTTTTGAATCAGGATGAAAGCTCTTCATTTGAAAAGTTTACATTAAGATATGATTGAGGATTGGAATGATCTAAGTAGTCATGACATTTACTTCAAATCAAACAATTATTGGAAAAAGACAGGTACTATTTCACCCTTGAAGAATTCAAAAAAGAAAACAAACAGAAGGTTTGATAATCTAGAGAGACTCTAGCAAAAATTTCAAAGCAGAACACAGCAAAACGAATCTAGCAAATGGAATTACTGACATGAAGCAAAATGCAACTATGAATGATGTGACAAGATAGAAAATAAATATTAACAATTTCTTAGAAAATTGAACAAGAAGATTTTTTTTAATGGTTTGAGTTGGAAGAAAAACATTTCAAATACTTTCCATGCTACAAAAAAAAAAATAAATGGTGAACTGCAAATTATAAAGGGTAGCACACTCTTGGAAGCACCTGATTTATTGAAAGCAAGAATGCATGAAAAGATGGATCAAGATTTTTTTCTTTTTCAACTTCACAGCTATTTTCCAGGAGAAGTTTTTCCATATAATCTTGTCTTCCCCCAACCCCCCTGTCTGTTTCTCTTAAAGTGCAAGAGCAGCATTATGGCTTAGACCTATGATCTCCCACCCCACCCAACCACCTGAGCTGAGTGCAGGTGGCAGAGGTTTTCCATGTATTCTAGTAACCCAGTAGCAAGCATATAAACAATAAATTCCAAAAGAATTATGCAATCAATGTAGCATAGCAAACATATAGTAAACATGAGATTACTCTTTGCAGAATATTCTGGCATCAAAATCAACAAAATACAAGTTATATATGCATTGGCACAAAGAAGGATAAGGGGAACTTAATACCTGGTAGGTGAATCTGACGTATCAACATCATCGACATCAAAAGGACACGAGAAGTCACCATCATCCAAGTCATCCTGGAAAGATAATCTACTAGAACTTCTAGAAAATCCAATACGTGGTGAACCACTAGAAGATAACAATCCTGAGAAGCGCCCCGAGTCATCTTTGCCATCTTTGAGAATCTACAAATAATTAAAAACCGGTCTTATCAACATGCATGAAATAAGATTAATGAAGTTTATGATTAGGAATACAAACCATCAAAAGGCAAAGTGAAAAAGTGAAGGCTACCTTATGACCAGAATAATGATTTGCTATGCCAGAGTATAACTCTCCAGCCCTTAAAGCTTCTGATTTCTTCATTGACTGAATTCCAGATGGAGACTCTTGCGATGAAGGATCATGCCTTGTGCTTCTGGGAGATAAAGGTGGAAGTGGACTTCTATTTGGGTCAGAAAAGTTTGGAGAAAGATATCTAGAACTTCGGCCTGTCATTGGAAGGGGGATAGTTACAGGGGCAGTTTCTGAAGTAATATGAGTTTGCACACGATTCCCACTGGGGAAGTATGTTGGGGTGGAAGGGGACACAGATGGAGAGAATGGAGGTGACAGCTGATACTCATCATAACCAATAGCTTTTTGATGAGTTGGCGGTCTATAGCTTTGAACTCTGTGACCATAAGTATCAGTTGGAGGAGATGGAAAATCATATGGCATTGGAGGTGCACGATATGCAGGAGGAGATCCACCAAGGGGTTGGTTCACCATAAAAGGAGCAGCTCTGTGGAAGCCACTTGTCCAGCTATTTGGACGTTGAAAAGGAGTAGAATTAGGTGGCCTTATTCCCCTCAGCGGAAAGGATGTAGCACGAACTCCCTTCTCTGAAGAAGGAAAGGACCTGAGAGGGTCAGTGGTAGGGCTACCAACATAATCAGTTATGATCCTTGGTGGGATTGTTGCCAAAGGCTCAAGGTTAAAATCAGATAGTGTTGGACTGTAAGTTACAGATACAGAAAGGTGGCCAGGAAGGGCCTCTACAGGGACAAAACTATATTCTTTCATTGTTTCCACCTCAGACCTAGAGAATGGTTCACAAAACGAGGAAACCTTGTAAATGATATCAAAATTATATGTTTGACTAGATGAGCTTAGCTGTCGAAAGATCCGATAAGCCGGAAAAAGCCTCATTTGTGAATAAAGAGTACGTAAAAGTATGATTGACTTCTTATATGTCTTCTTGTAAGAAGCAGAACTTTCCCCAGCCAGGGGAGCCATAACCCACAGGTTCTTATACTGAACTACCCACCTTTCTATAACTGTTTCAACAGGTGTCCCCTCAGCTGAAGAAGTATACAGATTGTCTACTGATGAAGAAGTAGTCCCTCCACGGACAAGTATTATGTCAATTATCATAGGGTCCATTAGATTTCTTTGCCAGAAATTCAAGTTATCTAGAGCTGCTGGACGATCTCCTAGAACTAAATTGAACCATTTGTCACTCTTTCTCACCCGAGAACTAGTTTGTAAGTCAAAATTCCGATCATGTGGATGAAGAGAAGGAATTCTAGAGTCCAAAATAATATGCAAGCTCTTCAATAGAAACTGGGAAACAATTTGTTCCAGTTTTCCAGATTCAGGATAAGAATTACCATGCAAATCCATAGTTCTAACACATGGAAAACATCTGAAGCTAAAAATTATGATCCATCATAAGATGATCAATCCAACCCAGATAAAACCACTCTTTCCTTAAGTTAGTCATAACCCAAATGATGAATTGTTATGAAGTGAATAGTCAAATGAAAAACAGGCGAATAACAGAAGCTCCCTTAAATGAATCTATGAATGGGAATTGTGTAGCAGCAGAATCCCCCTAAAAGTAAAAGAAAAATCAGAGACGAAAATAAACAATTCCCAGATCAAGAAATGAAGCAAACTAAAATCGAAACATACAAGAACCATTAAATTATCAAAGATTAAAAAAAAAAAAAAAAAAAAAACCCCACAATGTGGATTCTGAAATTACAAGCAGTGAACCAACGAAGAAATAAGAGATAAATCAGATGGATTCGGAATCATCAATTAAAGAAAAACCCAGAAAAATCCCAGAAAACTTACAGTGAATTCAGATGTTAGAAGTTGAGAATTGATTGATTAGTTGATTGCGTAGTCTTTATATATATCGCTGTGTGTTTAAGTTTAAGTTTAATTTGTTGTCAAGTAGTGGAAGTGACGGAAAGCAGCAACGGAATGAAGGGGTTTTCGTCCAGTTATAGCATCAAATGATAACATCAAACAACAAATCCTCCAATCTCCCATTAATCTCTCTCTCTCTCTCTCTCCCTCCTATAATTGTCTTATCACTCCATAAAATAGAAGCACATTATATATATACAATATAGAGCCTGATGAGATCAACAGAATAATTTTGGGAGTAAAGAGTGTCCTCCGGAAAATTTTGTTAGAGGCCAAAATTGTCTTTTCACGCGCTCAGATTTACTTCCAAATACTTGATATCAATAATCCTCCTTGGCAAAAAAAAAAAAAAATATATATATATATATATATATCAATAATCCCTACACGAAAACCACGTCGCATGTGGAGGATAAAAAAGTATTTTGGCTGGACAACTCACCTCCTTTTGTCTCTCAACAACTCACACACCATCTACCTCACCCTCAACCAGGAATGGCAACGAGCCAATTTTGAAATTCTCATCTTAGTTTCATAAATTATTAGGGTGAAAATGAGGAGGGATAAATCGGTTGTGGAACAGGAGCGGAATTTCTATTTATATTTTTATAATTTTATTAATATTAAAATTTCATAATATATATATTTTGATAAAATATTATACATATTTACATTAAATTTTATATATTATTAATTATTATTTAAAAAATAATAATATAATTAAATACTCAATAATATAATTTTAAAGAAAACTAATAATTTTTTATACATATGTAATATGAAATTATAAATCTCTATTTTTATGTGGTAGTTTTCTTTTCATCTTTATATAAAAAATATCTATTTTTAGTAATTTCATTTTTTATTAATTAAATTAATTATCACTACCAATAAGATTAAAAGCAATAAAATAATACTAAACACATGTATATATCTACAACTTTCTACTCCATTTTCGTGTGCATGTTAGAAGCAACAAGAAAATTTTCTTATCCTCTTCAAAACCTTCATCAATCAAGACCAAGTGTCACATCCCAACTTTGAGATGTGATGGTTCTAGGATATAGGGAGATTTAAGGTCACTTAAACCAGTTAAATTCATCTAACTAAGAATCTAACATCACATGGACAACATAACAACTATATCCATGACACTTTCTGTCACGACCCAACTTTGAGTCGTGACTGTTCTAGGGCTCAGAGAGACATAAGGTTATCTACACCCGTAGAACCCCATAACTAGACAGTAACTTATCATGCACATCAATATTTCCCAAGACCATAACCTGATATGCTTTGGATTATCATAACATATACCTTACATAAACCTTGAGTATACCATACATATACTATAATATGAATAAGGTATACTATTCATATACCAAACGTATACCATAAATATACCATTAATTGTATATTAGTTCTTATTAATACTAAATGTAGTAAACATATTAATTATTATAATCACACATATAATTATGAAAATTTTAACTATTAATACTATTAGATACCATAATGACCAATGGAGCTTTAGACCGGTTTCTCCAAGATACAAATTCATTATGGTGAGTCAAAAAGAGTTTTATTTTAAACTAAAATAGCAGAGTAACCCCCAAGCAGAAGGATGAAGCTAGAGTTTTACCTTGCAGAATCCATTACAGTACCTGAAAATAATAAACCACTAAAGGGGGTGAGACAAGCTCAGTGAATACATAATAACTCAACATGATATGCCGGCTAGGGTATATGATTCAATGAAAGAATAATGGTCTTATCATATTTAACATTTTGGTATTTGAAATTATCAAAATGGGATTCATTCATAATACTG
>CATKHJ011141029.1:0-26574 GCA_949750685.1 Vernicia montana
AATTAACTAATTAAAATTAATTGAAAAATTAATTAATTAATTAAAATTAATTTTTAATTAATTAACTAATTAAAATTAAAACTAATTAGAGAGAGAAAGAAGAGAGCAATTGGATAGCCATCACAAGTGCTCAAAGGTGTGTTTTGAAATGAAATGGAGAGGGGTATTTATAGGTGAAGTGAGGGTGAGGGTAGTTTAGAAAACGAAAATGTGAAAAGACTAAAAGGGTAGGGCATTTTGGGCTGAAAAAATCAGGTACGGCGCACCGCCCGAGACGTCGGCGGCGGCAAAATGCTCCCCGGAGCGCCGAGTTGTCGGCTCGGCTGAGTTTGTTCTGAATTTTTGGGACACCCGGGTCAGTTTTAAAATTTTTTGGGTCAGTTTTCGGGACATCTGGGTCAGTTTTCGGATCTTTCGGGTCAATTTTTGGGATATTCTGAAGTCTAAAAAATTACCGGTCAGTGGCGGTGGATCCGAAATTATTTATCGGACCTATTGGCAGTCAGTTTTGGTGAAAATTCGGTCAGTTTTGGAAATGTGCTGTCTGGTACAGAAAGTCTGGTCGGGATCGAAAAAGTGTCAGTCTCCTTATAATATTATGCATGAAAATCCATTTTTCTTGAGGGGGTACAACCTCATTGACCCCTGCCCGCTAACTGGCTAGCGGGACCGCCGTACCAGCTCTGCGTAACGCACGAAATTTAGCAGGTGTCAAGCTGCGGCAGCATCTTAAGGGTGCAAAATTAAGGGTTCACAATGGGAAAACATATTTTATGGATATACAATTTGTGCAAGGCTTTGATTATGATACACATAATCTAAGGTCAGGTTATAGGTTCATTACATGAAAGGGTAAGGGTGGCTTGGATTGGGTACCCATCACACTAGAGGAACGATATACCTAACCACATATGAGTCAAAGAGCCTCGCGTGGGTCCAACAGTACGTGCTTACTCGTTACGTCACAGGGTGGATGATTTCACTATCGGCAAATAGACTTAAGGAGGGTTACCCACTCGATGTTACTTTCTATCCATTGTTTTCCTAAGAAATCTAGGTTGAAAGGCAAAGAGCCTATGTAAGTGATGCATGAAAGCCACTTACGTGTTAAAAGTTCCAAACTTTTGTTTTAAACCAATTATTAGTTCACTTGTCTTTTAAAAAGAAGAATTTTTCCCCAGTGGAGTCACCAACTGTGAGGTCTCGCCTGAGCATCGGTCCTATCCGCTAGAGGGAATTGAAATGCTCATTTGGGTTTGTACTCACGTTGGAACCCTCGGGTTCATACTGGTTTATTTTGAAAAGTGAAAAAGAGTCACCACCTTAATTTTATTTTTTATTTGGAAAAATTTAAGAAAAAACCCAATTAAAAAATACACTAATCCTTGATTACCAAAGAGGGTTCGGGGACTAGGTTTTTGGTTTATTTAAGAAAAAACTAGTTTGACAAGTTTAATACATAATGACTTAAAATTGGTTTCATGAACAGTTTATAATGCATGAACAATTATATAATGCATGAATCATTCAATAATAGAATAAAGTAAAGAAAGTATTAAATGACAAAATAAAGAAAGCAAAAAAGTAATTAAATTTACAATTCAAATCAAATTAGGAGATACTTCCTCTAGCCCTTATGGGATTTTAGGGAAGTCACATAATTCCCCAAACTAAATCCTAATAAAAGTAACAAAACAGAGAAATAAAAGAAAACACAAAACCTAAATTATGTGAAGAAGGTGAAAGAGGAGGAAAGTTTATTTTAATTGGACTTAATGCTTTAGACAAACATGCCTACGTATCCCTTTGGATGGGAATCAAAATCCACGTAGTTCTCTCTTCTTATAAAGGGGTTAGTTTTAGTCTTTGCCTTTTATCATGTTTTAGTTCATAAATTAAAAAGTGAGTTGATTAATTAATTAGCAAGTTGAAATAATTATTTCAGACTTTAATTTACTAACAACCTAGATAAACCAATTTAATTAACTAACTAAGGAGGAAATGAAAATTAAATAAATAAAGAAAATGAAAAGAGAAAGGAAAAGAAGCTTACCTTGCGCTTGAGTGGCTTTGAGATGGCGGCGGGCTTGCCTCGGACAACGGGCGGCTGCTTGCTTCGGACGGTGGGAAGCTTGCCTCGAATAGCGGAAAACTTTTGACTTAATGGGTCGGCTCGGGAAGTCGCAACCCAATCTTACTTTGAAAAGTAAGGAGCAATAGTAAATTAAGAAATAAAAAAAAAAAAAGAAACTTTAAGATGAGAATGCTCGTTCCTTTCGGACCAAGCTTAAAGGGATGTTTGCTTTGAGATCAGGGGGTGATCAAGCAAGTTCCATGTTGCCAAATGAGCTTTGGGGGGGGGGGAGGGGGGGGGTGTTTACTTTATATAGGGAGAGAGCTGGAGACGATTTGGTGTGAATTTTGATGTGGGATATGGGAACCAGGGCCTGTGACCGCATGTGGCCCTGCGATGACCGCATGTGCCACTGCAGTCACAAAATCATGACCGCACGTGGTTGTGCGGTCACCGCAAAGGGCCCTGTGGTTATGGGCCTAGTTTCTACTGGTTTGGCCCATTTTTGACCTGTTTCAATTTTCGAGACCTGGGGACTGTTTTCATGGTTTAGTAAGGTACAATAAGGTGTTATTTTAAGGGTTCACAAGTTCAAATCACAATCATAGTAGTATAATTATCACTCACCTTAAAAATAAATGCCCAAAATATCTTGCAATCTATCTTCACATCAAGCGATAATGGTGGTCACCTTCACCGTCATCATTTTCCCTTTGATCTCTATGAGAATGTACACAATACCCATGTATAGAAATAACAATAAATCAATAAATCTATTTTCATGATGCAATTAAAAATGAGAATCATGTTAACTTATCTTAATCTCACATTAGACTAAGACCCAATTGAAGAAAATAGGGTAAACCCTAACTTACCCCTTCTTAAATGCTTCAATAATAGAGGAAGAGATGAGCTTTTACAATCCTAGATCCCTTAATAATGCAATAAATGGAGTCTCTTACACTTAGAGTGAGTAGGTTTGGTGATTCTCTTAGGGATTTATGGTTTAAGAGTGTTTGAGAGTGATGAGTGAAATTAAAAAGGGCTCAATCTCTTTTAAATAACTCACTTAAGTTGTATAGCCCCGACAATGAACATGCGTTCATGCCAATTCCCCATAAGTGCATTGTTCACACAGAGAGTTTTTGAACGAGCGTTCATCCCATAAACCAACATTTTATTTACTATTCATGTGACTATCCCTTGCTGGATGAATGAGCATTCATCTCCTCCTGACATCAACAAATAAACATAGCTTTTAAGCCTAAAACTCAATACACCAATCTTAAACTCATTAAGATTCAGCTCATAACTCTTTCATACAAATGATATTGAACTTGTAACTCATCCATATGATTAATAAGAAGTCTATACATGAACTTAGGGTATTACATTCTCCCCTCCTTGTAGAAATTCATCCCTGGATTTTTTTACAAACATAAAAGGTACGAACGAATTACACATAAAACAAATAAGAGAACTTAAGTGGCATAACTTACTCACTCTCCTAAGTACATCCTCTACATTGTGATTCTTCCATTGAACTTTAACCATTGCTACTTCTTTGTTCCGCAATTTCTTCACTTGTGGATCGATGATGGCAATCAAAACTTTTTCATATGACAAATCCTTATCCACATCAAATGTTTAAGGTTGAAGGACATGTTATGGATCCGGTATGTATTTACTTAATATCAAAACATGAAATACCAAATGTACATGGGCCAAGCTCAGAGGAAGAGCGAGCCTATAAGAAACTTCGCCAATTTTGTCCAACACTTCAAATAGCCCAATGTAACTTGGCGAGAGCTTTTCTTTTTTACCAAATTACATCACACCTTTCATAGGAGAAACTTTGAGGAATACATGATCTCTTATGGAAAAGTGGGCATCTTTTTGCTTCTCTTTTGTCTACTGAAGGTTGTTTTTAGTCTTTTCCTGATGATTGACACTTTCTCTATGGTTTCTTTAATCAAATATGGTCCTTCTATATGCTTGTCTCCCACTTCCATCCAATATACTGGTGATCTACATTTTCTACCATATAACACCTCATAAGGTGCCATGTCGATAATAGAGTGATAGCTGTTGTTGTATGAAAATTCTATCAATGGTAGATACTTGTCCCAACTACCACCAAATTCAAGCACATACATGCATAACATGTCTTCTAATGTCCGTATGGTCCTCTTTGATTTTCCATCTGTCTGTGGATGAAATGTTGTACTGAAGTCTAGTTGAGTGCCTAATGTCTCTTGTAACTTTTGCTAGAATCTAGATGTGAATTGAGCACCTCTATCCGATATGATGGATATTGGCACTCCATGTAAGCTCACTATCTTGTCCATGTACAACTGGGCATATTGAGTTGCCGTATAAGTAGTCTTTACTTCTAGAAAATGGGCCAACTTAGTTAATCTGTCTATAATCACCTATATAGAGTTATAGCCTTAAAAGTACTTGGTAGTCCCACTACGAAATCTATCGTGATACGTTCCCATTTCCACTCTGGCAACTTAATCTCTTGCAGAAGATCGAAAGATTTCTGGTGCTCAAACTTAATTTGCTGACATGTCAAGCATGAAGACACAAATGTAGCTATATCTTTCTTCATTCTAGGCCACCAATAACAACTCTTAATGTCATGATACATCTTGGTTGCACCTGGATGAATACTATAGGGAGCTTAGTGAGTTTCTTTCATTATCTTTTCTTTAAGTCCATCCATATTTAGCACACATAACCGATTTTCATATATCAACACATTGTCTTTCAACTCAAATTTCATTGCTTGACTTGCTTGAACTTGCCTTTTCAACTTAACAAGTGAAGGATCACCATCTTGCAACGCTTTTATCTCATCAATCAATGTAGTCCTTACTTGAAAGTGTGCAATAAGCACTTGAGATTCGGAAATCTCCAATTGCAACCCCTTGTTGAACAATTCTTTCAACTCTTTGACCAACGGTTGCTTTCCTACTGCAACATGGGCTAAACTCCCCATAGATTTCCTGCTCAATGCATCCGCTACCATATTGGCTTTACCCGGATGATAAAGGATCTGACAATCATAATCCTTGAGTAGCTCTACCCATCTTATTTGTCTTAAATTCAAGTATCTTTGTTATAAGATATAATGAAGGCTTTTGTGGTCAGTGTAGATTTCACACTTCTTAGCATATAGATAGTGCCTCCATATCTTGAGAGCAAAGATCACCACTGCCATCTCTAGGTCATATGTCGGGTAATTCATTTCATGACTCTTCAACTATCTCAAAGCATATGCAAACATCTTGCCATATTGCATAAGGACACATCCAAGTCTCACTCTCAAAGCATCACATTAAATTGCAAATCCACCCAATCCCTCTAGAAATGTAAGTACTAGAGCTACTGTGAGACATGTCTTAAGTTGTTGAAAGCTCTTTTCACAATCATCATCCCACTGGAACTTCACTTTCTTTTTAGTCAACTTGGTCAGTGACAAAGCTATCTTGGAGAAATCCTTGACAAACCTCCTATAATAACCCGAAAAACCTTCTATAATAACCCGTCAAGCCAAGAAAAATATGCACTTATGTCACATTAATGGGCCTAGGCCAATTTGACACTACCTCAACCTTCTTAAGATGCACCTTGATTTCGTCCTTGCTGACTATATGTCCTAAGAAGAAAACATGATCGAGCCAAAACTCATACTTTGACAACTTAGCATATAGCTTGTGCTCCCTCAAAGTCTGCAATGCCACTCTCAAATGCTTTTCATGCTCTTCCTTATTCTTAGAATAAATAAGGATATCATCAATGAAGACAATCACAAATTTATCCAAGAATGGTTTAAATATCTGATTCATTAAAGTCATAAATGCCACAAGAGCATTTGTTAAGCCAAAAGGCAATACTGTGAACTTATAATGGCCATATCTTATCCTAAAGGCAGTTTTGTATATGTCCTCATTCCATATTCTGAGCTAGTGAAAGCCTAATCTAAGGTCAATTTTGGAAAATAACTGGCTCCTTGTAACTGATCAAATAAGTCATCAACCCTTGGCAAAGGATACTTATTCTTGATAGTTACCTCATTCAACTGCCTATAGTCAATACACAATCGAAGTGAACCATCCTTTTTCTTTACAAATAGGACTGGTGCACCCTATGGTGAACTACTCGGTCTGATAAACCCTTATCCAATAAATCTTGCAACTGTACTTTCAACTCTTTCAATTTCGTATGTTCCATACGATAAGGAGCAATGGATATGGGTTGTGTGCCTGGGAGGAGTTCAATATTGAACTCAATCTCCCTCTCAGGTGGTAATTATGGTAATTCATTAGGAAACACATTTGGAAACTCTTTAACTATCAGTATTTGATGAACCTCATTAGGAGATTTCCTAGTGTCAACAACATGTGCCAAATATCCCTTGCTTCCTTTCCTCAAAAGTCTTCTAGCCCCAATAGCAGATATGAGATTAGAAGGAACATCGCTTCCATCCCCTTGGTATACAAATGCATCTTTCCCTTTTTTCTTGAATTCTATCTTCTTCTCATGACAATTTATATGTGTATGGTGCTAGGATAGCCAATCTATGCTAAGGATCACATCAATTTCCATTACTTCTAATTCAATCAAATCCACTAATAGTTTCCTACTCTGAATTTCTACTGTGCATGAGGGGTACATGTGATTCACTTTTATGGTTTCCCCTAGAGGTGTGGAGACTTCTAAAGGAACTTTCATGTTTTCTCCATAATTTCCCAATCTCCTTGCAAAACAAGGTGACACAAAGGAATGCGTGGCACCATAATCAAATAAAACTCGTGCATGGAGATCTTGAATAGGAACAATACCTATCACTATGGTGTTAAAAGCTCGGGCCTCTTGCTGGCTCAATGCAAATACTCTCCCTTTCCCCTGCCTTCAACTATTTGACTTGCCCCAGATGTTTGACCCAATTCCTTTCCACGGCCATATGAACCCGTATTTTTTGATCTCCCCAACTGTACTGTAGGTTGTGAGGCTGTATGTGTGTTATGCTATCCTTTCCTATTAGGGCAATCTTTGATGTAATGGCCTATTTGACCACAACTCAAACATGCACCAGTGACAAACCTGCAAGTGCCTCTATGTCTCTTCCCACAAGTGAAACAAGTAGGAATGGTGAAATCTTGCTGTGAAGTCCTTGGTGCACTAAAATTCCTAGGTGCTGAAGCTACAAAAGTACTCCTGGTTTGGCCTCCCCCTCGAGATGGGTTTTACACTGTAGACAAAACTAGAATCTTAGATGTTTGGATCTGTGAACTGTTTCCCCCTCCTTTACCTTGACTGCCTTGGCCTCTATTCTTGTTTTTACTCATTTGATCTATTTATGCTCTTGTAACCCTTTTGGTATTGTGCCTTGCCTCCATCAATTTGGCCTTATCAATCAACTTGGCCAAAGAAGGGAAATCAACATAAAGGAAGGTATTATACAATGGTGCTATCAATCCCATTCTGAACCTCTCAACTCTACTAGCTTTAGTAGGAACTATGTGAGGAGCAAACTTGCTAAGTTGATTGAATTCCCTAGCATACTTCGATACTGACATCCCTGGATTTTATCTCAATTGCTCAAATTGCAAAGCCCTATTCTTCTGCTCCCCTTCAGCTAGAAATTGATCCAGGAGCTCTTGCTTGAATAAAGCCCTGTGAGACCTCGCTCGAATGCCCCTCCTCGCTTGGGAACCTTAAGGAAAGACGAGCGATTTTTAAGGGGTTTAGGTATCAGTTTCGGTGCTCACAATTGGAACGACTATCATTCAAAAATTTGATTTGATTTTTGAAAATGATTCGGGAGTCACCACCCTAATTTATTTAAATGAAAAAATTAAGAAAAAAACCAAATTGACTCCAATTCATTAATCTTTGATTAATTTACCCAAGGATAAAGTCACTAGCCTTCGAACCAAGTTGAGCTCGGGGACTAGGTTTTTAGTTTTAAATAATCTCGATTTGGCTCCTAAGTTTGATTTGACTTGAAAATTGATTTCATGAATGACAAATATTAATTGCGATTTAAAGTGCATGATCATGGCATAATTATGAGTGCATGAAAAAATAAAGAGAAAATAATTGAAAACATCCACAAGCCAAGAAGAGTGTTCTCTCTAATCCTTATAGATTCTAGGAGAACCACAAGTCGCTCCTTAACTCCAAAATAATTAACTAATTACAATTTACAAGAAAGCATAAATTGACATTAAAAATAAAAGAGGAAAGGGATTAATTGTGATTTGAATTTGAGACTTAGATTTAGATTCCAAGCATGCCTACGTACCCCATTGAATGGGGATCAAAACACATAGTTCATTCCAGGGTGAGGTGGAAGGGTTTAGGGATTGATAAGTTTGATTGAATTGATTTGATTTGGGGTTTGAGTGAGAGTAAGGGCTTACACCTTCTTTTTTGTTATGTGTGATGGATGGATGGTTTTACCGAATCGAAGTTCCGTTTCGGAGAGGTGGATTGGATTAAATTAACCTTAGAAGAGACTAATTTGAAGGATGGATTACTTAATTACCCAATTTTTAATTAATTAAAATGATTAATTAACTAAATTGAGTGGAGACTAAATTAAATTTAATTAATTAAAATCAAAGAGAGTTTAATTAATTAAAGTGGCCACCCAAAATGAGTATTAGAGATTAATTAGAGAGAGAGAGTAGTAGAAAAATAATACTAGCTCTTGATGTGTGGAAGAAATGGTGGAGATGAGGGGGTATTTATAGGTAAAGTGAGGTAGGGTGAAAAGACCAAAATGATAGGGGTCAAAAGGGCTAAAAAATGGGCTGAAAAAGGGGTAAAAAATGTCATTTTGGTTGAAGGGGGGACAAGCCAGCAGAAAAGTCAGAGGCTTCATCGGATCTCTAAGCTTAGTCTCTGGCCTTCTTGGCGACTCCGACGAAGGACCCGGTGGATCTGCCATAGGTCTGCTCAACTCTGATGCTTGCAGAACTGTTGGCAGAACTGGCGGGGCATAGGCTCTGCCAGGCGAAGCCTCTAGGGCTCTACGTCAAGCCTCCAACCTTCATGGAGGTTGCCACCATAATGGTTGGTGGCTTTGCTGTAGAGGCCGGAAGATTCGCCTATTGCTCCGGCGGACGACGTATGCAAACAATTTGGTTTCCAGGGTTTTTCAGCTTCCGGGTTAGTTTTTGGAACTTTTCAACTAGTTTTCAAGGTTTTTTAGGTTCTGAAAGATTATCGGTCAGTGACAGTGTATCCAAAATTAACTATCCTTGTAGTATGATGTTTGAAAGCCCATTTTTGCTCTAGGGGCACTACCCTCTTGACCCCTGCCCGCTAATTGACTAGCGAGACCGCCATACTGGCTCTGCGTAGTGCACTAAATTTAGCATGTGTCAAGCTGCGACTGAATCATAAGAGTACAAAATTGAGGGTTCACAGCTGCCCCCTCATCAGAATTGTCTTGTCTGTAAGGCAATTTTGATGATAGTCAACTCAAGAGAAGGGATAGTACAAGGAACCAAAGTGATGTTTAAGTTAGTGCTTGGACATGTTTGGGTGAGAGACAAAGTCAAAAAGGAAGATGGCAAAAGGAACCATAAAGATGTTTAAGCAATCGTTCCTAAACATTTACGAGTGGAGAATGTGACAAACTTTGATAAAAAGGTGGGGTGAGTGGACCACAGGGATGTCTAGGTGATCATTTTCTAGACATTTATGGGTGGAGTTTTGATAGAGAGGTGGGAAAAGGAACCACAAGGATGTCTAGGTGACAGTTTTTTAGACATTTAAGGGTGGATTGATTGATAAATGAAGACACTCCCAGTATCTTTGAGAGATTTTGAATGATTGGGATAAAAAAGATGCCCCCGATATCTTTGGGGGATCTTGAATGATTGGGAAATCGAGAGGTTTTTGAAAAGATTTAGTTATGAGCGGAGCCTCGGCCTATGGTGAGTCAGCTCGAGAAGTTTTTAAAAGGATTTTGTTATGAGGGGAGCCTCGGTCTATGGCGATTCGACTCGAGAAGTTTCGAAAAGACTTTGGTAAGAGGAAAGCCTCTGCCTATGGCGAATCTGCTCGAGAGGTTTTAATCGATTCGGTGGAGGACCCTTTTGACTTGGCTGAATTGAGTGGAGGACCCTGCTTCGTGCAAAGATTATCTAAAAAGGAAAAACCTTGCTCTGTGCAAATGTTGTCTGAAAAGGGGAGACTTATTCTGCGCAAAGGTTGTCAATTGATTGAAAGACATGAGTCTTGAAGGCTATCTTGGGATTGTCTGAAGATGAGAATGCCACTATGGCATTAAGAAAGGGGTAATCATTCTGAAAGGTGTTGATCAAATTCAGGAAGGTACTTGATTTAAGAGGGTTTCTTGGGAGAAGCCCAACTTTTAGGGGTAGTGACTTGAAAGGAAGGTGACTGTGTCACTTTAACAACAAATGGGTTCAGCTTTGATTGATTTTGGCTTGGACCAAAGGGTTTACTTTAGTAGTGAAATATTTTTTTGCAAAAAAGGGTTTTTGGGCTTCAACAAATGTTTGGTGATTTAGGGATAATTGTGTCAAAATGGGTTTAGAGAGATGAATTCGGGCTTAGAAAGATAAGGACACCAAAATGGGTTTGGGCTTTGAGAATAATTATTTGCTCGAGCTTTGAGGATAGTGGTTTGAACCTTTTGGTAAGCTTGAGGAGATTTTACTGAGGTTAAAGGGACTATGGAGGTAACACTTTGTTAGTTGGATTTTGCGGGACACCACTTGAGTTAATGGGTCTTTTAAATAGATTTGTTTGGCTTAATGCAATGAGTATTTGCCTTACATGTCACTGATGATGGATAAAGGGTCATTTACCTGCTTCAACTAAAAAGGTAACTTTGAATATGACTTGACGATTTTGGAGGTGATGCCTCTAACAAGGGATAAAGGTAACTCAGCTGTTTTAGGCAGAAAATGATGACTCGGAGGGTATGCCCTTTATGAGATATTCCTTTTACTTTCGAAAATGATCCTTTTGTAAAAATGGAGGTGATGCCCCCTTGATGGGATCTTCCTTTTACTTTTGGAAATGATCCTAAGTAAAAATGAATATGATGCCCTTGATTGGACCTTCCTTTTACTTTCGAAAATGATCCTTAGTAAAAATGATTTTCCTTTCTCATTCAAATTATCTTGGATTATGCTCGGCAAACTTATAGGGTGGCCCATCATATGGAGGTGACTATCTCTAGTTTTTCAACTCAGTCTGATATCTCAAAAAAGCAAAAATGCTTAGTGGATGACCCTTGATGGATGCAGAGGAGGAGGGGCCATTAGCTCGGCTTATGCATGATGGTGTATGACTGCGGATGATTGCATATGCATGGATGTTTATGCACATACGATGCATGTTTATGTATGCATGTTTTGGGATTCATGAACTTTTTGTTTAACTTCTATGTTATGGATGATCTGTGATGATGCATGTAACAGATGAATGTATAGATGAAAGAGGATGGATTCACGAGTTTGCTATGTGTATGTTATGAATGCAATTTGCATGTGATGTCGACTCTTAAATGTGATCTGTGAACAAAGTGACTTGCAGGTTGCGAAATGATTCTTTAACGGGTTCTGAAGGCCATCCTAGGAAGGTCTGACAGAAACTTTGATAGGATCCTAAGGTTGTCTTAGGAAAGTCGGGCAAATCTATGATTTGTTTTGAGTGATGACCATGATAGATAATCTAGACCTTAAGAAGAAAGGTGTTTATGCAAACTAAATACCTTGAACCAACGATTGGCTATTTGAAAAGGTGATTTTAAGAAGATGGGAAAAGGAACCAACTTGATGTCTAAGTGAGTGTTAAAACACTACTGGGTGACGGGCATGATTGATAAAGAGGTGGATTGATGTCTAGGTAAGTGTTAAACACTATAGGTTGGTGTTTAGATATTTGTGAGTGGATTGATTGACCTTTTTGGTAGGCGAAGAGATTTTCCTTTTTGGTAGGATCGATAAAAGAGATGGAAATGACGCTCTCGGTGTCTTTGTGAGATCTCAAATGATTAGGATAAAATTGAGAGCCTTGACCTATGGTGAGTTGGCTCGAGAGGTGAGATTTAATCGATTGAGTGGAGGATCCTTTTGACTTGGCTGATTTGAGTGGAAGGACCCTTTGATTCGATTGATTCGGGTGGAGGACCCTTTGATTTGACTCATTCTGATTTAAGGGGATTGTTAGGCAATCTAGGTTTTGAGCTTTTGGAGATTAGACTTTCTTTGAGCAGTGAGTGGGATATGCTTTGATTTCGGTCTACAGTGGGATCTTTCGGATGGCTTGGTTTTATCAAGGAGCTAGGGCTTTGGAAATGAGAGGTAGGCTTTCCACAAATGGCTTGGGCGATGCGGATTCTGAGAGAGGTTTGATTGGTTTTGGTTCCACCAAGGAGATTCAGCTTTGTGGTTTTTTTAATATGACTCATGGAAAGGAAAGAATGTATTATCTGAGCTAGGAAGACTCTTGGGGATAGTGCTCTTAGGATTCAGCTAGATTGGCATAGAGGTCAGGATGGAGTTTTAAGAATGAAGGGGAGCCAAATGGTTTGGGTCTTTTGGTGACTTGAGCACTTTGATAGGAAGACACGACTTAGAGATCATGCCCCTAATAAGGGATGATTGACTAACCGAAGATGGCTCAAAAGGATAGGAATGACCTCGGAAAAAACATGCCCCTGATGATACCTAAGGGCGAATTTTATTTGCGACGATTTGACTTTGAACACTTTATTCATCTTTTGTGATTCTTCAATGAAAGAAAGGATTGACACAAAGGAAGACGACTCCGAGAAGCGTAGAGTTGTCTGATTGTTGTAGGAAGAAAACGAGATAGGGCACATTACTCATTTTTCAATATGACAGATGGATCTTGACACGAATCCTGATAGAATCCAATTTGAATGAAACATCTCTCTCTTTTTTTTTAGCTCTAACTTTTGCCCGACCCGCTCTTTTAGGTTTTTAACTCGACGAGCTTGCTCTAATTTCTACTTAAGCCTTCCTTTCGAGTTTTCAGCTTAGCGAGCCATTTTTTCTCTTTATCATTATTTTGATTATATATTTTTTGTTTAGGCAAAAAGAATCCAATGAATGATGCATTAGAGGAAATGAGAATGGGATGCTTTGTCATGTGAACAAAATGTTTTGTACTATAATTTGGACCACACCCGAGTCGGGCTGCCTACGTATCTCTTACATCATTTTTCTATCATTTTCTTTTAGGGAGAATCAGGTTTATGTAGTTCTGATTACAATGCATTGAAGATAGAGAAACTAACTACAGACACTACGTTCAGACAAAGTATCTTTTTAGTTGATATAGGTTGCAAGGGTTGGGGGATTTGTTCTCGTCCACGTTCATGAGGATGACACCTCCGCCAGATAGATTTTTCTTGAGTACATATGGTCCAGCCCAATTTGGTCTGAATTTTCCTCTTGGATCGTGCACGGGAGCTTGGATCACTTTTAAGACAAGATTCTCTTCTTGCAAACCTCTATCTTTCACCTTCTGTTGAAGTGTCTGGCTAGTTTCTGATGATAACCTTGAGTCTTGTACAAAGCATCCATTCTTTCTTTGTCGATGGCATTTGGCTAGTCATGGTACCATTTGATTCACTCTGCTTTCATTCTCCGCAGCTTCTGCTTGTGGGCTGGAATCTTGTAAACCACAATGCTTGGGTCTATCCTTACAATGTCACTGGTTCCCACGTAAAACAGTCTAAGAAACCACGAATTTGAAATTTATTATCCAAATGGATACGAGTACGAGTAGACACGCACTTTTTTGAGTATGGATAAGGGTATTATATTATCCTACTTATTGTCATCCCTACATCGAGAACTCCACCTATCTTGGCGTCGCAGATCCTACTTCCCAACGTTGAACAAATCCTCCATCTTGATAAAAGAATTTCAGTGGGGAAAGAAGCAAGAAACAGGATTTTGGAATTTGGACGATTAATATTAGAAAAAAAAAATAGCATCTAAATTTTATTGGGAGTGTGGGTATCTTGCTTGCAATGAAGATGAAGTATAGTACAAGTGAGTCTTTTGATTGTTTTTGGATTTATCTTAATTCCTTTTTAATTTTTAATTTTTGGATTAATTTATCTTATTATTATTTTTTAAATTTTGGAACTCCAAATTCCCAATTAATTTTCATTAAGAGATGAAGATGAAGTACAATTCAAGTGAGTCTTTTGATTGTTTTTGAATTTATCTTAATTCCTTTTTAATTTTTAATTTTTGGATTAATTTATCTTAATTTCTTTTAATTTATCTTATTTTTATTTTAAATTTTGAAACTCAGGGGAGAAAATAGTTAGTTTAGTAAAAAAAAAAAAAAAAAAAGAGAGCACTTCAGATCAAATCTCAGGAAGAAATAATAATTTACCCAAAATTTATTGTTACTTCATGCAAACTGAAATGAATGTTTATGCGAGTCCAAAACGGTGTCATGTTACTGCTGAATGGCTCCAAGACTAGCATTTGAGCGCATGATACATAACATTTAGTGGTAAAATAGAAAATTTAAATGAACTGCTAAAATCAAATGCACCTTTGCTCTAACAATGAATAGTGAAAGTTTGGGGGAAAAAAAACAATGAATAGTGAAATGGGTTTCTGCTTTAGAAAAAGAGCGAGTATATGATTCGCTCATTCACACGAATACCATGGTGGAAATGATTATCCTTTGAATCCAAAGCAAACAGTTTGGATATCATAATATTAAGTATTTTTTTTTTTTGCTATTCACTATTGAGCACATTTATGTCAGTATTCATACACAAACATCTAAAGTACTACTAAAATAGTAGCTAGAACAAACGTCAGCCACTCCATGCTGCACCAAATTATATTCAAAATAAATACCATTTCTTGTTGCAAGAGTGATCCAATAGCGGCATAAAAATAAGAAAAAAAATGAAAAAACAAAAATATAAAATTCAACCACGCCAGTAACACACTTAAACAAATAGTAGAGAAGAAAATAATAGCACAAGCTCAACTGAAAGGAAAAGAACTAAAATGAAGGACACTAGTTCTAGGTTTTCATCAACACATTCTCAAGTAATAATCCTGTCAGATACCTAGTCAAATAATTCCCTTCAAGTCCCACCTAGAATTCTCACTCGAGTTGTATATGATTCAGCCACTTCCAGACCGTGCCTGCAAATAAATTAAGATAAAATTGAGTTAATGTCCTTTCACTAACCAAGGTCAGCCCCCCTATTTGTCTGTACAATCTGCCCTCACCCTCCCTGTCCTGGCATTAACTCATCAACAGATAAAGAGTTGCTTACCCTAGGGAGATCCTGACCTTGATCTTGACCTTGACCTTGCTCTGCTTATTCCAAGAAAAAAGAATGAAATATTCTTATACTAAAAGAAATACAGCAAAAATAAAATGTAAAAATTTAAGAGGTTTTACCTGGATGATTTAACAGGTGACACTGATCTAGACTTTGATACTGATCTTGAACGAGACCGTTCCAGTGATTTGCTGCATGAGAACACAGAAAATTGTAACTATGTAGGAAAAATAAGTTGAGCTAAATTATATATATATATATATATATATATATATATATATATATATAGAGAGAGAGAGAGAGAGAGAGAGAGAGACACCTTCGGTTCCTTCTCGGACTTCTGCTTCTGCTGCGGCTTCTACTTCGGCTCCTTGATGGAGAATCTTCATACCTCTTCACCTGTCAAAATAGACACATTCAACAAAAACCGTGAGCAATTCAGAATGCACTTTCATTTGAAGACTTCAAACCATCAAAATTTTCCTCATTCTCATGTATGCAGAAAGCATCTTCATGTAAAAGAGATGGTAAATTATGTCTATTGTTCCAATTGCATTCATTAATGTTGCGTTTGGATGTATGGATTTAGATTTG
This sequence comes from Vernicia montana, assembly GCA_949750685.1. Classification (NCBI taxonomy): domain Eukaryota; kingdom Viridiplantae; phylum Streptophyta; class Magnoliopsida; order Malpighiales; family Euphorbiaceae; genus Vernicia; species Vernicia montana. Next base: position 16,023 of record CATKHJ011141029.1, read on the forward strand.
AAATTTAGATTTCAATTATTATATTTCAAATCTATAATTTGAAATTTATAAATTTATAAATCCCTTGTTTGGGGAGTGTAAAAAATTTAAAATTTTAGATTTTAAATTTGAAAAAAAAATAGAGATTTTAGGTTAAAGATACAGAGAATAGATTTGAAATAACAAGGTAAAAAAGAGAATTTGAAATATTAAGTTTTTGAATTTGATAGATTTTATTAGGTATTTAAATCAAATCCAAATCTACTCAATATTAATAACCCAAACAAGATATTTGACCCAAATCTAAATACAAGATTCAAATCCTTGTCATCCAAACGGATCATAATAAAATTCTAAATTGAACATTTACCCGAATATAAGCTCTTGCCCAAGGATTTCTAAACTCCGTGTCATCAAGCTTCCGTATCTGCATAACAGAAGCCTAAGTCAGTTGTTAGATATGATAGAGAAATTAAATGCAAAATGCAAATAGAACTAGGAGTCCCTCTGCCCTCCTCTCTCCCAGCACTCTGCTGAATTGAGAGTGATTGGAGAGAGAAACAACTTACAGCATATTTCATGTCTTCATGATTCGTATAATCAACAATACCAAAAGTTCCTGAATAAACAGAAAGTCAATGATGTCATTTTAGTAGAAACATGATGAGCACAGCTTTTAATGCAAAATAATCCAACGTATCAAAGCATTTTTCACCCAACCAGAACAGGATAATTTCCATAAATGGCAATAAAAAATGCTAAAATATGAACAAATTTGTCAAACTCTACTAAAAGGCATACCATCACTATCACGGGAAACTTCAGCAAAGCACACATCACCTGCTTTTCTCATATGATCCTGAAATCAATTTATTAGTTAGGTAACAAGTACACTAGCAAACGAAATGTGCTAGTTTGTTGACAAATTCCCAAACCTTCAAATCTTGCCAGGAAGCAGAAGATGGAAGTCCACGAACAATAACTGCAAATCAGATATGCAGACTTGGGTATTCAGAATAAACTAGAACTGTATGCAAAGACATGCATAATTTTTGCATGGCACTGTCCAAACTAAAATTCTCACAAGTCTCAACAAACCTCGAAATTCAGAATGGCGTGAGATGCCATATCGACTGCCACCTCCACTACTGTGGCTACCACGACGATCACTTGAAGATTGTCCCCTACCACCATGGGCAAGCTCTACCTGTGTGAACAGTAATAAGAAACCAATATTAGTAACCAGACTGAGAGTACAGACTAAGACAATTGGAACTACATATATTACCCTCAAACGACACCCATCAAAATTATAGCCATCCCGACCCCGGATTGCATCTTCTGCATCTCGAGAATTCTCAAACTGCAAAATAAACACACATCAGTCCAAAATATATTCTATCTTCTCCTATCTTTCCCTGGAAGTAGCAAGAAATGATACTTTTATGCGTTTCTATGCAAGATCAAAGAGAATAAGAGTCATACCTCCACAAAACAATAACAAGGAGGGCGAGGTGGAATCTTCAGCTCAATATCCAGTATCCGGCCATACTACAAACAAAATTACATGCATAAGCTATATTAGCATAACAAACATCCAAAAAGCTATACAAAACCAAGCTAATAAAAAGTTTAAAAAAATTATGACTAGACTAGTAAGTATACAGAAATTTTTTTTATCATAAAATAAATATTACAAGGCTCAAATGAACTGCCAACCCATCTGCAAGAATCTATGAAAAAACATTCTATTCAACCCACTAAAACACACATGCAGACATTTATATTAAAGGAAAGTCCACCAGAAGTGTAATATTTGTAATGATGTATCAATATATCTTTTTGATGTTTTAAAAATAAAACCACAAATGGTAGTAATATGCATTAAAGGAAAGTCCACTAGTAGTGCAATATTTGTAATGGTGCGTCAATATATATTTTTGATGTTTTAAAACCACAAATGGAAGTAATATGCATGGTTTGATTTTTCTGCTTAAGGCACAAAATGCTCAAAACATAGAAGATAATAAAAAGACAATAACTGCAGACTCATGCATACTTTATTATGGGTAAGAAATTATTATTATTATTTCTCAGGAAGCAAGGTAACAAAGGGATGTGCATAACAATTCAGTTAAAATGAATGAACCTTATTATTCATCTAATATAATCATAGATTGCAAAACAGATCATTGAAATCAAACCTTGTAAAATAGATCTTCAACTTCCCATTCTCTTATGTCTGAGGGCAAGTTGCCAACATAGATTGTCCGAGAAAAGCGGCCACTCATTTTTGCTATCAGAGGAATGTAGCAAAGCTATCACTGCAGACAGCAAATGAACCACATAAATAAAGAAAAACTCCCTCATTTTTTCAGAAATACACTAACTCCATCCATTTCTGTTCCATTTATCATCAGCACTCTGACGATAGCAAAAGATAGCAAAACCAAAAACTATGAAGCAAACCAAGTGAGCAATCCTCCATGTGAGCGGTGCTCCAAAAGCTCCATTGCTCATTTGCTCCAAGATGCTCCAAAGCTATAATAAATTTGAAATTTATTTTGATCTCCTCATCCTCCCCTGAATTATTGCAGGCGTATAGTTCTTCTGAGGGTGAGCAAGAATCTCCAGTTATAAAAAATAATACCCATAAGTCCACCCTGATTCTCCCACTCCCTCTCTATATCCCTATGTATGATTGCAAAGCTCATATTTGTCCAAGCGCTTGTCATCTATCATAAAGAAAGCATTTGTGTCATGAGATCAGGTAAGATTGACATACATTTATGCATTTACCTCACTCAGTTTCTCTTTTTAACAAAATTGAAGAAAACAACCCTAGAAAATACATAAACACCCTCCAGTTCCATTAAGTTTAGTCAAAAAATGAAACTTGACAAGAAATAATCTTCCAGGAGAGGAGAGATGATACATAAATTCATCAGCCTGTCTTATTTATGTATTTATTTTGGCAATTGAATTGAACTTTATCCTAAACTATTCCATTTAGTGATTCAAGAAAACTTTGGCCTACATTGTTCGAAATATTAATGTATTTATGTTGCATAGTCATTTTTATTTTTTAAATTTTTTCATCAGAGTCAAGAGAGAATCTTCAATGACGCTCTACCTGGATTCCTTATTTTTTAATAGCAAAGTAATACTTAATGTATCCAGATGCTTTTCTTTAAGACTTAAAAGCATCTGCTACAAAGACTTAAATTATTCTCCAATAACCATATGCAAATAAATGAAAATTAGGGAGAAGTAAATCTATCACTGAGCTTGAGCAATTGAAGAGAGTGCCTTTGATCATGCTCAGAACTCTCAATTGCACTGAATTTTCTCTTATCATCAAGAATCCTTCTTTAACCATAGCTGTTATCCTGATCCAATAACGTCCTATAGGTAGAAAACTACTTAGATATAACCCCACCAACCAACCAACCAACCAACATACACACACCAGAATCACAAACAACACAACAAAAACACAAAAATAAAAAGTAAAAAAGGAAAGAAAAAAAAAACATAGAGAGATATTTTCAGTTCTCGCTCAAGCAATGCATGAAGAGCATGTTTGGTACACCTAGGATTGAAAATTGAATCCAATTCTTGGAATGAAATTCTATTTTTTGCTTTGGTACACAAATAACCTCAATTTTTCTATTTTTTTCATTTGAATAACTTCAATTTTTATTGATATGATATATATTTTTAAATATAATTATTAATCTAATCAATAAATTTTATTTAATTATTAAAAAATATACTTATAAGTATATGTCTAATTATTGGAATCCTATTCCACTTATATTCCAATTCCAATTTGTACCAAACAATCCCGAAGAGACATTACCTTCCTGATTTCTAATACCTTGGTGGGAATGAAAGTCATGTAATAAAGGCTTTTTTTCCCCCATAATTTCCCATTTACATACCCTTCATTTTGGGTCACCAAAAAACTTAAAGCAATGGGACAAAGGGGTTGAATCCCCAATCCTACTCCCAATATCTGAGTGGCATCACCATTGATAGACAACTAAAATCCAAACATTCCAAACTCATATCGGAAAATTTAGAAAACCCAAGAAAGGTGATGATTATCAAAATCTACGTTATATACTAATTCTAGTAGAGTCCCACATTTGCACTAAAAGAGAGCGAGAGAATAATAAAGATACCCATAAACAAATAAGAGAATAACAGAGATAAAGATAGCAAGTACATAAACAAATAAGAGAATCCAGTAATTGACAATAATAAACCGGATTAGATAGTGATACCCAATTCTTAACAAACCACATCCACATCGCAAAACCCTAACACAGAGAGAGATAAAGAGAGAGAGAGGAGCTTTGTTGACATTTTACCCAAAGCGCTGAAAGCGGAGAGACGGAGTGGGCTGTACCGATTAAGTGAGTCTCAAAGCGTCGTTCTGCGAACCGAGCAGCTTGATTTGACGCAGCTTCGGAAGAGTTAGGGTTTCTTCTTCGTTTGGCTCTTCTGAAAAGCTTGGGCCTCGTGTGGGTGTGGCTGGCTCTGACCACGCCCGCCGGCTTATATTTAAATTATTATAAGGATAAAATAATAAATTACTAAAAATGACCCTCACATTTCTACACGCTGTTTCAAATTTGGTTAATTATTTTATTTTTTTTTTTTTTTTTGTTAAAATTGATTTATTTTAACAAGTTGTTGGATTCTTTTCTTTTTTTTTTCCTAAGTATGCTTGTTAATTATGTTAAAGAAAGGCATAATGAATCTATTTATCCTCAATTTTGCAAGTTTTTGCAATTGTATCCTATTTTTAAAATTTAAATTATTTTATCCATTTTGAAATTGTCTACAATTTCAAAATATTAGGAGGCTCGAACGTCAACCCAATTTATAAACTGGATAAATGGTTCAACTATAGGGTCAATGGTTAAATCGGTGGATCAATGTAGTTAATTAAAATTAAAATTTATAATTTTATATAACAAAATAAATATAAAAGATTTATGAGTATTTAAACTTCTATTCAAAATTAAAAATTAACAAATTAAATATAGTTTTGAATTATAACTAATGTAAATTCCAAAATATCAATAAACAATTAAACACCCAATAATTTTAATTTACAAACATAAAAAAAAAATTTACTTAAATGCATAAATAAGTCCATTAGATCTTTCATATATTTTTGAACCATTATATCCATAAATCACACCATGGACTAAAAGTTGCATCAAGCCTTGAATTATTACACTCGTCCCCAACATCTCTAGCTTCATTTCCATTTGCGTCATCTTCATCATCATCAACTTGAAGTTCTTCCAAGTTCAATTAATTTGAAATTATTAAACCATTAAATAGATGCATTATAATAAGAAAAGTATGCATTGGTAAGAAATTATGTAATTTATATTATAACTTCTAGTATAAAAAGAAAAAAAAAATCTTACCATTAGTTTGATTATATAATGATAACAATGAATGACTTAATATGAACTATGTGGCAAGTTGATAATGATATAGGGAGAATTTAATTATGCATGTGAAGTTGAGGCTATAAGGGGTGAAGTATTAGAAGTGTAATTTTGATTTTACAGATTTTGTGTCTTGGGTAGTGTTGTAAGTGTAGCAGCACTCCACCGGACTCCATTTGAACTATAGAGCTAGTTAGGTTTTATGGGTTTTCGGTGGCTTTAAACCTACCCATGCCCTAGAACCGCCCATCCTAAAAGTGGGATGTGATAAATGTGGTATTAGAGCTAAAGAATGAGTATAACTAATATAAATTTTAAGTAGTACCATGGAGCACAAGATTTTCTAGTCGTCATTAGCAGTCCATCGTTAGGGTTAAACCTGCGATATCCATATATATTAAAATCTTTTATGTGTGAGTGTGATTATTTATAGATTTCTTATAGTTGTTTGTTGTATAAAATGCCGCCTAGAGGAAGACCGAGGGGACGATCGAGGAGGGGACCTCCCCGTCTTGGAAGACAAGTAGCTCTTGATGTTGCTTCAGATGTAGCTTTTATTGTTGCATCACTGCCTGAGGGGCCAATTGAGGAGCCTATAGAACCGCCCAGAGTTCAGCGACGAGTACAAGAAATAGACCGACAAGTTCCTCCTACACTTAATGAGGTTGAGAGGTGTGAACCCTCATTTTAGCACCCTTAAAAATATTTTTGAACTCACCAGAGCTGATCAGAATATTTTTCTATCCAAACCGACATTTTTTCGACCTTGACTGAACCATCTGTACCAGATAGTATTTTCCCAAAACTGACCAGATTTTCCTCAAAGCTAACTGCCAAACTATCCCAAAAATATTTTTGAACTCACCAGAACTGATTAGAATATTTTTCTATCCAGATCGACACTTTTTCAACCCTGACCGGACCATCTGTACCGGACAGTATTTTTCCGAGGTTGATCGAATTTTCCTCAAAACTGACTGTCGATTTGTCCGATAATTAATTTTGGATCCACCGCCACTACTATGTAATTTTTCAGACTTCTGAAACTCCCAAAAACTGACCCAGAACCCCCGAAAAACTCCAAAAATCAAACCGGAGGGCAAGTAGCCAGAGAACCGGGCCGCCTCGTGGACGGCCACGAGGTTAGCCGGCTCATGTCCTCGAGGCCTCCTCGCAGAAGCTACAGACGCGCCGCCGTGACTCACGGCTTCCGTGAGTCACATGGCGGGTCCGCACTAACGCGCCTGCTGCGCGTCAGTGTCAGACGGGTGTCAGACGCGTCAGATCAGATCTGATGCATCTGACCGTCTGCCAGGAGTCTGGCGAGTCTGCCAGCTCCCTTAGCGGACGCCGCGCGTGTTTCCCACGTGCTTCCTCGAGGCCTTCTGGTGGTCGTCCTCCTTTTCATGATTTTTCGACTTTATCCCTCATTTTTTCTACTTTTTAGGCCCTTTTTGGTCTTTTTCACCTTCCATCTGCTCCTATAAATACCCCCCCCCCCCCTCAATTTCCTTTCAAAACACACCTCAAGCATCTGTTGATTGACTATCCATTTGCTTCTTCTTCTCTCTCTCTCTAAAATCATTTTCCCACACTCATTTTGAGTAATCACAATTAATTAATTAATTAAAAATTAATTTTAATTAATTAATTAATTAATTAAAAATTTTAATTAAGTCCTCACTCAATTTGATTAATTAATCATTTTAATTAATCACTTTAATTAATTAATCTTTTTAATTAATTAAAATTGGGTAATTAAGTAATTAAAGCAATTTTCCAAAAATCAATCTTGTTTTACGAAACGAAATTCCGATTCATTAAAACCACTCTCCCACCACTCAAACCCACAAAGAAGGTATAATCTCTTACCCTTACTCAAACCCTAAATCAAACCAAACCAATCAAATCTTACCGATTTTTAAACCCCACTTCTACTTCATAGTGGAATGAACTACGTGGGTTTTGATCTCCATTCAATGGGGTATGTAAGCAAGCTTGGAATCTAAATCTAAGTTTCAAATCCAAATCACAATCAATCCCCTTTCTCCTTTTATTTTTTCCATTGTACATTGTAAATTTTAATCAATAGTATTAGTTAAATTAATTATTTTGGAGTAAAGGAGCGATTTTTGTGATTTCCCTAATACCCATAAGAGTTAGAGGAAATACTCTCATTTACTTGTGGATGTTTAAATATTTGCTTTTTATTTTTTCATATGTCTTATGATTATGCCATGCTCATGCATTATAAATTGTCATTAATACTTGTCATTCATGAAATTAATTTTCAAAAGTCAAATTAAAATTAAGAGCCAAATCGAGATTCTTTAAAACTAAAAACCTAATCCCCGAGCTTAAACTTGGTTCGAAGATTAGTGATTTTATCCTTGGGTAAATTAATCTAAGATTAATAAATTGGAGTCAAAAAGGGTTTTTCCTTAATTTTTCCCATATAAATAAATTAGGGTGGCGACTCCCGAATCCTTTTCAAAAATAAAAAAAAATCAATTTTCTGAGGCGATAGTCGCTTCCAATCGTGAGCACCGAAATCCGTTCCTTAACCTCCCTTAAAAATCACTTAGCCTTTAGGGAGAGGCGTTCGGGCGAGACCTCAAAGCAATTTACAAACATGAGTGGGATGACGAGGATCAATAAAACCCTGTGGTTGCTGCATGAAAACAGTGTCAGTGGGATCAATAAAACCCTGTGGTTGCTGTATGAAAACAGTGTCAGTGAGAGTACCCTGCAAAAAAGCGTTATGACATCCAATTGGTTCAAAATCCAACCACGACAAACAGCTATATTAAGAATAAGACGTATAGTGGTAGGCTTAACGACAGGACTAAATGTCTCAGAGAAGTCTATCCCAGGGCATTGATGGAACCCTTTTACTACAAGGCGAGCCTTGTAACGGACAATGGAACCATCTGGGTTCTTCTTAACTCGAAACACCCATTTGCATCCTATAATATTTTGTGTGGGTGAATAAGGAACAAGTGACCAGGTGTGGTTTTGTTGGAGAGCTCGAAATTCTTCTTTCATGGCGTCACGCCAATGGGGGTGTTTGTTTGCTTGTGTGAAGGAGGTTGGTTCAAATGTGGAGGTTGAAGTGGTAGTGTGGAGTGAAAAAGGAATTTTTGGTTTGTGAATATTGTTTTGGGCTCGAGTGACCATTCGAGTGGGTCGGACAGGTTGTGGAGTTGGATTGAGGGAGGTGGTTTCAATAGCGGGAGAGGAGGGAGAAGAGTTGCTTACCTGTGACGAAGATGGTGCAGACACGTCCTTGGAAGAGGAGGAGATAGAAGACTCGTTCTGAGTGACCAAAGGGCTTTGGGAGGACGTTTTAGCTGAGGAAGGTGAGGATGCTGGTGTAGATGTAGTGGAAGGTTGAGTAGAATTCGGTGGTGATACTGTTTGAGAGTTTTGAGAGGAGGCAATCACAGTTGGAGATTGACTTTGGTGAGGCAAGAGGTTGATTGTGTCAATAGAGAAGTGATTTGTGGCCGACTTGCTACCTGGGGAGAAAAGAAAGAATCTAGACAAAAGGTGATTAGTGACTTGTAAATCTGTATGTGATATGGTCTTATAAGGAAAACATATTTCAAAAAAGGCAACATGACGAGATATATATAATTTCTTTGATTTAGGATCAAAACAATTAAAGGCATGGTTAGGAATGGAGAAGCCAAGATAGACACATGGTTGTGAACGTGGCTCAAGTTTATGGGTTGTATATGGTCGGAGCCACGGGTAACAAAGACAACCAAAGACTTGGAGCGAGGTATACTTGGGTTGGTGGCCAAAGAGTTTGTGGTAGGGAGTATCATTTTGGAGAATAGGTGTTGGCATACGGTTTATAAGATATGTGGCAGTTTGGAAGGCATAGGACCCAAAACAGAGAGGAACATAGGCATTATGAAGAAGTGTAAGGCCAGTTTCTACTATGTGGTGATGTTTTCTCTTAGCAGAGCCAACTTGTTCTGGAGTATAAGGTGGTGAAGTGAGATGTTGGATTCCATGTTTGGCTAATAGAGGTGTAATTGCTTTATATTCTCCTCCTCCATCTGTGTAAACAGATTTGATATGAGTGTGAAAGTAGTTTTTAATCAATTTGTGAAATTTTTCAAACACAAAACTTCTAATTTTAATTTGAGAGGGTAGATCCAAGTATACTTAGTAAAATAGTCAATAAATATTACCAAAAGAGAGAACTGGGGCAGGTCCCCAAACATCTGAATAAATAATTTGAAAAGGTTGATCACAAATAATAGAGGAATTCTTAAAAGGTAACTTGTGACTTTTATTACATAGGCAAGAGTCACAAACTTTATTTAAACCAGAGGAATCAGAAACTGAAATTGCATTATTAGTTAGAATTTTCCTTTGAATGGGAAGAGAGGGGTGCCCAAGTCTTTGATGCCAGAGTTGAGAGGTGGAAGTTAGAGCTGTAGATGGTGGTGATGAGTTTGGTTTCCTGGGTGATGTTGACCACTCATACAAGTTGTTTCTACTCCGGCCTCTGGCCAAGGATGCCCCCGTACTCAAATCCTTCACAAGAAAATGGTTAGGGAAAAATTCAATGCAAGTATTATTCTGTTTACAGAATTGAGAAACAGAAATCAAATTTTTCTTAAGCAAAGGAGCACACAAAATATTATCTAATGTAAAAGATGCAATAGGTGAATCAATAGTAGAGGAACCAACATGAGAGATAGAAATTTCATTACCATTACCGACCACTATATCCTCGTTCCCAGCATAGTCTGAATGCATGGAAAGATTCTGAAGATCGGATGTCATATGATGAGTGGCACCGGAATCTAAGACCCAACTGTTGTTGCTTTGACTTGACTCGCCACTTGCAAAGTTGGCTTGAGGCTGAGAGAGGTGAGAATATGGCTGACTATGAGTGCAACATATTTTGGCATTATGTCCTGGCTTTGCACACAGTTGATAGATGATCCGAGGTTTCCCTTGATTGTCCTGTTGAAAATTTGAGTTCCATGAATAGGAGGAGTTGGGTGTAAAGTTTGTACCTTGAGAAGAGTTCTCTTGGCCTTGAGAGAATTGTTGTTTGTTCTGGTTATGTTGGGAAT
>CATKHJ011141091.1:0-18277 GCA_949750685.1 Vernicia montana
CAAGATTTACTATCTATTAGCTTATATGTACATATATTTGTTTTTTTTTTTTTCTCAATTAATCCTTGCATATGTGGTGAGTGGTGGGACGGGTGGAATCCCACTCACCACATATATATTTATTATTTATTATTTTTTTAGTTTAAATTATTATTATTATTTTTAATTTATACTTTCCTCCCACTATTTAAACAATTTTCTTATTACCTCAATTTCAATTATATTTTTCAATTAAGTACTTTCTATTCTTCAATTTAATCATATTACATATTCTATTTATTTGAAATATTTAATATCACTACATTTTTCTTCCTATCAAATATTAATTATTGTTCAATAACCACACTCATATGTACATTATTATTACTTAAAATTATTTTAACTTTTAGACGATTCAATTCCGCTAGAGTTCCGACCAGTTAGGGTATTACATAGAGGCTCTTCTTAACGGAGCATACCCTCATCTCTGTGAAAGATTGATCAGATCTCACGGTTAGGATACCATAGCCCTTCCTAGCTAAGGCTTGGATACTTAACTCTATCCAACGGAGTACATTGTGCACAATGCCTGATATCTTTCCCATATCATAGTTAGGGTTTTCTGCTTTAGGGTCATGGTCATGGACTTTATACAATAAGGAATCATGAATCATGGTTCATAGTCATGCATTAGTTCTTTAGAGGTTCATATCATAGTCATACAATAAGCATGGTCTTGGTTCAATCATGGTTCATGAATATAATAAAGTTGATATCACAAAAAGGATATTCAAACAATAATTAATAAATATTTGGTAGTTCATGAAAGATTAGGCAATAATGCCCCATAGTTCAAAACACAATCATAATAGTATAAGTATTACTCACCTTAATTCCTTAGCTCTAAAATAATCTTGAACTCAATCCCTAGAGCAAACAAATGCGATGATCACAACCTTCATCATCAACTCTTCTTAAATCTCTCAAATCATGATACATCTTGGTTGCACTTGGATGAATACTATATGGAGCTTGATGTGCCTCTTTCATTATCCTCTCTTTGAGTTCATCCACATTCGATACACATAACTGATTCCCTTGCATGAATGCATCCTCTTTCAACTGGAGTCCTACTGCTTGACTTGCTTGCACTTCTTTCTTCAACTTAACCAGTGAAGGATCACTGTCTTGTAATGCCTTTATCTCATTAATCAACATAGGCCTTACTTGAAAGTGTGCCATAAGTACTTGAGATTCAGAAATCTCCGATTTCAACCCGTTGTTGAACAATTCTTTCAACTCTTTAACTAGTGCCTTCTTCCCCGATGCAATGTGAGATAAGCTTCCCATTGATTTCTGACTCAAAGCATCCGCAACAATATTAGCTTTGCCCAGATGGTAATGAATCTGATAGTCATAATCCTTTAGCAACTCCACCCATCTTCTTTGCCTTAGATTTAGATCTCTTTGTTTCAAGATGTACTAGAGACTTTTGTGATCGGTGTATATTTCAGACTTCTCACCATAAAGATAATGCCTTCATATCTTGAGAGCAAAAATCACCGCTACCATTTCCAAATCATGGGTGGAATAATTCATTTCATGCTTTTTCAACTGTCTCGAAGCATATGCAATGACTTTCCCGTGTTGCATAAGAACACATCCCAATCCTACTCTTAAAACATCACAGTAGATTGCAAACCCTTCTATTCCTTCTTGTAATGCAAGCACTGGAGCTGTAGTGAGACATGTCTTGAGTTGTTGAAAACTCTTCTCACAGTCATCATCCCACATGAACTTCACTTTCTTCCTAGTTAACTTGGTCATTGGAGAGGTTATCTTGGAGAAATCTTTGACAAATCTCCTATAATAACCAGGCAAACCAAGGAAACTACGAACCTCTGTCACATTTATCGATCTAGGCCAACTTGACACTACTTCAATCTTCTTCGGGTCAACTTTAATTTCCTCCTTGCTAACCATATGTCCTAGGGAGCAAACACAATCGAGCCAAAACTCACACTTCGACAGTTTGACGTACAATTTATGCTCTTTCAATGTCTGCAAGGCAATTTTTAAATGCTCTTCGTGTTCTTCTTTGTTCTTGGAGTAAATAAGGATATCATCGATGAAGACTATCACAAATTTATCCAAGAAATACTTGAACACTTGGTTCATTAAATCCATAAAAGTTGTAGGAGCATTGGTCAAGCCGAAAGGCAACACCGTGAACTTATAATGGCCATATCTTATTCTAAAGGCAGTCTTGCCAATGTCCTCATTCTTGATCTTGAGTTGATGATAGCTCGATCTGAGGTCAATCTTGGAGAAATAACTTGCACCTTGTAATTGATCAAACAAGTCATCAATCCTTGGTAAAGGATACTTGTTCTTGACTAATTTGTTTAACTGTCGATAGATTATGCAAAGCCTCATAGATCCATCCTTCTTCTTCACAAAGAGGACTGGTGCACCCCATGGCGAACTACTTGGCCTTATAAACCCCTTGTCTAATAAATCTTGCAACTGTACTTTCAACTCTTTTCAGTTCTGTAGGTGCCATTCGATAAGGAGGAATAGACACTGGTTGTGTGCCTGGAAGAAGTTCAATGTTAAACTCTATTTTCCTCTCTAGTGGCAATTCATCAGGAAACACATCCAGAAACTCACTGACTACCGGTATTTGATGAACCTTAGTAGGAGTATTCCGTGTGTCCATAACATGTGCCAAGTATCCCTTACATCCTTTCCTCAATAATCTTCGTGCCCCAATTGCAAATATGAGATTAGAAGGAACATCACTTCTATCCCTTTGATACACAAATGCATCTTCCCCATCTTTCTTGAACTCAATTTTCTTCTCATGACAATCAATGTGTGCATGGTGTTGAGACAACCAATCCATACCAAGAATAATATCGAACTCCAACACTTCTAATTCGATCAAATTACTCAGAAGTTTCCTCCCATCAATCTCTACTACGTATGTAGGATACTCATGATGTACATCTATCACTTCACCTAGGGGAGTAGATACTTCTAGGGGAACTTGCATTCTCTCTCTATACTTTCTTATCTTTCTTACAAAACATGGCGACCCAAAGGAATGTGTGGCACCAGAATCAAATAAGACACGTGCATGAATGCCTTGAATAGGAATTATACTTGTCACTGTCGTATTAGCTACTCTAGCTTCCTGTTGGTTCACTGCAAACACCCTTCCTTTCCCTTTTCCTGCTGCAGTGGCTCGTGTACCAAATGATTGGCCTAATTCCCTTCCATGACTGTAAGTACCCCTTGCTTCTTGCCTAGGCATCTGAATGGAAGGCTGTGAGGCTACAAGTGTGCTATGTTGTACCTTCCTCTCAGGACAGTCCTTGATATAGTGGCCCATCTGACCATAAGCTAAGCATACACCTGAGGCAAATCTGCAAGTACCCACATGTCTCTTCCCATACTTAGAATAAGTGGGATTCGTGAAATCCTAATATGAGGTCCTTGATGCACTATAGCTCACTAGTGCAGAAGCCACAGAAGTACTACGGGTTTGGCCTTCCCTTCTAGACTGGTTTTGCACTGAAGAAGGCACTTGAATCTCAGTAGCTTACATCTGAGTGTTGTTTCCCTTTCCTTTGCTTTGATTGTCTTGCCCCTTGTTCTTACTCTTGTTCCTCTGATCCCTTTCAGCTCTAGTTGCTCTCTCTGTCTTATGCCTTGCCTCCATCAACTTGACCTTATAAATCAACTTGGCCAAAGATGGGAAATTCACTGAGAGAAAAGCATTGTATAGGGGCGCTATCAACCCCATCTTGAATCTCTCTATAGGCTAGCCTCAATAGGGACTATGTAGGGAGAAAATTTGCTTAGGCGATTGAACTCCCTAGCATACTTAGAAACAGACATCCCCGGCTTCTGCCTCAACTGCTTAAATTGTAGGGCCCTATTTTATCTCTCTCCTTCTGCTAGGAATTGATCCATGAATTCTTGCTTGAAGATAGCCCATGTAGGAGGATTATCACTATATAACCTCTCTTCAACATCCCTAGCATACCAATCCCAAGCGTCTCTCTCAAGTTGGAGACCCACCAATTCAACTGCTCTTGCATCAGAATAAGGTAATTGTCATACCAACTTGTCCATTTTGTCAAGGAATTCTTGGGGTTCTTCACCTTTCTCACCCTTGAATTTCGGAGGCTTAAGTCTCTTGAAGTCTTGTATAGAGACTCCTCCTTCATCTCTCTTCTGTCATATATAGGGACTTGTGGAGGCGGAGGGACTCTAGCCTCTCTAGGTGCCGGTGGTACTATAGGAGGAGGTGGAGCTTGTTGAGCTTCCCTCAAAGCTTGATTTTCCTCCCTCAACTCCCTTATCTCTTATCTCAAGAGTTCAATAGGGTCCTCTTGATGAGGTGGCATATAATCATTTTCATCTTGATGAACCCTTATTCTATTCCTAGGCGGTTCTTCTTAAATAGATGTAGCATCAGATGCTGCTCTTCTTTTGGGACGTTGAGGTCCCCTACGAAGAGGAGGACGTCCTCTTCTTGGTGGCATCTATATGATAACATGTAACTCATATAAGATTTCTTAACATATAAGGTTAATGCAAATTTACACATAAACGATGACTTCAATTGACAATAAGGAAGTTTCCTATGTTTTATGGTATTACTTATCCTATACAATTCACATAACCTATTATAGCCTAATCTAGACTTTAGCTTTCGCTCTGATACCAACCTTGTCACGACCCGACTTTCGAACCGTGACGATCCTAAGGCACGGGTAAGCTTAAGGCCACCGATAACCCGTAGGAACCTTACCAATCAATCATCTATCAATATCCTATAATCCAATCTCATACAATCTCCCAAGATCTAAACCAAACAAATATGCTACTTATATTTATCAATAACATTCACAATTCATATACAATATCATCTTACAATAGTTTAATGCTTTAAAAGGCCCAAAAGAATATTAATCCAATACATGTACCATGAAGCATCTAAGTTTGAATCATTATCTATACAAAATAATCAAAATAAGGAATTGAGCTATTACATTAATCAATTGAATTTCTGAGGACAAAAGAAGGAGAAGGCCTTAGAAACTTAAATGATAAATACTAGCTCACCTGAAAAAAATTGAATTGATAATGAGATAACGCAGTAAGTAAAGATTATACTACCATAACCTGTGAAGCTTGGTGATTCAAGGTCGGTTTACAATAACAGTTCATGGTTCACGTTTCAATAACAATAACCAATCGGTTCAATAATAACAAGCAATTGGATTCAATAACAATAAGTAATAGGTTCGATATCAATAATCATATGGTTCAAATTCAATAACCAACCGTTTCAATAATATCAATCGATTGGAGGCAATAACAATAACACATCATGTTCAGCAAAAATCATATCAGTACAGTAAGAGTATCAAGTAACTATGTCTTAATGTTCTTCATTTAAATGGCATTATGCTCATAGGTATTACCGAGAACTGAGGCATAGCACTTACTCATCATATCATATCAATATCGAAGTAGAGACTCATCTTATCGGAGCATACCTTCACTAATACATAAGATTGATCAGATCTTACGGCTAGGGCAATAAGCCCTCCCTAGCTAGGACATGGATACTTTCCTCTATCTACCGGAGTACACTGTGCACAATGCCTAATGTTTTACCCCACATCAGAATAAGGGATTTCTGCTTTTGGTTCAATGATCATATAGAGGTGTACAATGATAACAATGAACATATATTATCCAATGGATTAATAATCATGGTTTCAATTCAATATAAAAAAAAATTAACAATTGGGTTCATGTATACAATAGATGGAATATTTCAAGGATAGTTCAAATAGCAATTATCAATAAATAATTCGGTGGTCATGAAAGAATTAGACATTTATGCCTTAGGTTTAAACACAACCATAGTAGTATAATAATCACTCACCTCAATTAATGCAAATCCCAAAATAGCTTGCAATCAACTCCTAGAGCAAACAAATGTGATGGTCACATCCTGCATTATCCTCATTTCTTCATGAATCTCTATGAGAATCTATAGAAACCCAAATAGAAATATCAACAATTCAATTCTTTCCAATTATAACTCATCTAAGTCTTATGCATCTATCAATCTAGCATGCTAACTATAGAAATAAGGGTCTGCTGAAAATGCTCCACCCAGGAAGGGTACGCCTAAGGGTACGGGCGTACCTCTTCCCGTACCTTAAGGGAAAATTTACAGTAGCTAGGGTACACCTAAAGGTACGAGCATACCCCTGCTCGTACCTTAAGAGGGCACTCTAGAAGTATTGGTACACCAAGAGGTATGGGCATACCTTAAGGCTGATTTTCATAAGCAATGGTACGCCCGTACCCCTGGGCGTACCATTGCTTTTGGATTAGTATGGTTATCTAGTTTAGATCTTGGGAGATTGTATGTGATTAGAATAATGATATCGATATGGATGTATGATTGGTAAGGTTCCTATGGGTTTTCGGTGGCCTTATGCCTACCTATGCTCTAGAATCGTCACGGCTCGAAAGTCGGGTCGTGACAATATTGAAGAGTGACAAATCATAAGGAAGTAGCAGATATGTTCTTTTAAATTAGAATTTAGCGACTACGTTTTTTAGTCTCTAAAATAGTCATTAATTAATATTTGTAAAAGAAATTGCATCGTTTAACTAAATTGCTTTAGTGACTAGCGTTAGTCACTAAACTTAGTCGCTAAGTAGCGACTGTAAAAAAACAAAATTCCATTTAAATTTATTATTTAGCAATTAAAAGCATATAGTAGCTAACTTTAGTGACTACAACCTTCAGTATCTAAATTATTCGCGCCATCAATTTTCATACTCCCGTCAACACGTTGTCTCATTTTTAACGACTAGTTATGATGTAGTCGCAACTTAGCGACTAGTTATGATGTAGTCGCAACTTAGCGACTAATTAGCTATTACGAATTAGTAGCTAAGTATCGCACCATTTTTTGGTGGCACCTTTAGCAACTAAGTAGTCGCAATTTAGTCGCTAAAGTGAAACATTTTACTAATCACCTTATTATAATCACTAATCAGTCGCTAATTAGCAACTACGTCTTATTAGTTGCTAATTTGCAATTTTCTTGTAGTGTTTGTTAAATGATATTATTTCTATTTAGTTTGAAATCATTTTTTTTAATACTAAAAGAATTGAATTTTATAACTATCTCATTCCAAACATGAAAATTATTCAAGTACAAGTCATTTGAATTGGATTCTTACAAAATCTGAGTTTTCAAACATGAAAATTATTGAAATAAAATTCATTTGAATTGAATTCTTATAAAATCTGAATTTCCAAATGGAGTTAGAGTCAATATTAAATATTTCCATATTCCTTTTATATATTTTCTTCCCATAATATAGGGTGAATTATTTTTTGAGGAAAATACATTAAAATATCATTTGATTTGACGTTTATTTTAAATGGAGGTTAAGATTTTTTTCGTGACACTTTCATACTCTGTGATTATTGTCGTTTGACACTTAACTGCCAAATCGAATAACATCATTAATTTTTATGATGTGGCATTATTAAATATTAATTTTTTCACTATAAGAAAATCACAGTTTACCGATAAAAATTTATTGACATAAGTGTTTTTGTTGGTAAATTAGTCCATTACGGACAAAATACCGACAAAATATGATTTTTTTTTATTTTAATTATTGATAAATTACCGATTGTTTTACTAACAATTATTTACCAACAGAAACTTTGTGTTACTAAATAAGACACCAAAGAATGACGCAAGCAATTAGCGACGAATTACAGATGGAATTCTTCCGTCGGTAAACTAACAATTAAATTTTTTTTAAAAAAATTAATTTTTTTTAATTTACCGACTGAATTATTCCGTCGGTAAATTAATAAATATTTTTTTTATAATTTACAGACAGAATAATTCCGTCGGTAAACTAACGATTAATTTTTTTTTTAAAAATTAATTTTTTTAATTTACTAACGAAATTATTCCGTCGGTAAATTAATAAATAAAATTTTTTTATAATTTACTGACGGAATTATTCCATCGGTAAACTAACGATTAATTTTTTTTAAAAGAAATTATTTTTTAATTTACCAACGAAATTATGCCGTCGGTAAACTAATAAATATAATTTTTTTTAATAATTTACCGACATAATAATTCCGTTTGTAAACTAACAACTAAATTTTTTTTAAAAAAAATATTTTTTTTATGATTTACCGATGGAATTACAATTAAATTTTTTTAAAAAAATTAATTTTTTTTAAATTACAGACTGAATTATTCCATTTGTAAATTATAAAAAAAATTATTTATTAATTTACCGATGTTAATAATTCTGTCGGTAAACTAAAAATTAATTTTTTTTAAAAGAAATAACTTTTTTTAATAATTTACCGATGGAATAATTTCATCAAACTAACAATTACTTTTTTTTTAAAAAAAATAACTTTTTTTAATTTATCGACGGAATTATTCTGTAGGTAAATTAATAAATAATTTTTTTTATAATTTACCGATGGAATAATTTCGTCGGTAAACTAACAGTTAATTTTGTTAATTTACCAACAAAATTATTCTGTCGTTAAATTAATAAATAATTGTTTTTTATAATTTACCAATGGAATAATTCTGTCAATAAACTAACAATTAATTTTTTAAAAAAAATTAATTTTTTTAATTTACCTACGAAAATTTAGTATGTAATTTGTTGTTAGGAGTGTAAATGAGCCAAACCGTTCGCGAGCGGTTCGGTATTCGGCTCGATAAAAGCTCATTCATATTTGATTTGTTTTATAAACGAGCCAAACTTTAGTCTTACTTTAAGGCTCGACGAATAAACGAGCCGAGTTTGAACAAAGTAAAACTCGGCTCGATTAAACTAGTGAACAACTCGATTATAAGCTCGTAAACAGACTCGCAAACATATCGATTAATAGACTTGTGAACAGTTCGATTATTAATATTTTTATTTTTATTATTATTATTTTGGCACTCCAAAAAATATATTTTAATACTCTTATAATCTTTTTAGTAATTCAATTTCACTAAAATATATATACTCATAATTAACATAATCTAATATTTCTTTATTATAAAATATAATATTATAATGTTTAAAAATATTTTTTTTATTAATTAATATCTTTGTGATACAAGTAATGCTCAATTTTATGATTTGATTTTTTTTTTTACTAATTGGATGCTTTTGCTTTTTATATTAGTTTTAAGTATTTTTTGTTATATTTAATTTATTAGAAATAAATATTTAGGAAGTTGAGTATTCAGATAAGCTATAAATGACTTTCAAAACGAGTCGAGCTCAAACTTAGCTCAATGTTAACGAATCTGGCTAGAATCGAATTTGATTATAATTCATAAACAAGCTTTTGATGAGCCGAGTTCGAGCTTAAACAAGCTGAGCTTGAATATGATTTTCAAACTCGATCTCAGCTTGTACTTGAGCTCGAGCTCTTAAAAAAAAATATTGAGCCAAATCTGAGCAAGCTAAAGATCAAGCTTGACTCGGCTCGATTACAGCCCTATCTATCGGTAAATTAAAATTTTGGAGGGAAATTTCCCTCCAAATTTTCATTATTTTTCTATAAAAAAAACTTAATTACCAACGGAATTTTAGTCGGTAAATGAAAATTTTAGAGGGAAATTTCCTTCCAAATTTTTATTTGAAAAATTTACCGATAGAAATCTATTGGTAAACCGTCGGTAAATCGCGTAAAAAAAAACATAAAAGGCATCCTCCTCTCTTCTTTATTATTTTTCTTCACATCCTAATTTTCTTTCTCACTTCCTATCTTTTTCTCACACTTATTCTCTCCATTTCTCACCAAAAAAAAAAATCTTTTCTTTCTTTCTCATTTAATTACTTCATTTTCTTTTTCATCACTTAATACTCCTCATTTTTTTTTCTTAATACACTTTCTTTCTTATTCTTTTTTTTTTATTATTTTTTATTCTACTTCTTAAATTCCAAACCCTGTTTTTTCTCATTTTTTTTTCATGAATTATTTTATTTCTTTTCATCGTTTTCTTTTTTATTTTCTTATTTAATACTCTTATAATCTTCTGTAACTCCCAAGATTTTGATTGTGTATATGTGCCTTGTATTTGAATAATAGAGTTAAGTTTTACATTATGTATGGTATATACATTCCTTTGATGATTTGATTCATTCATTTATCGTTCTATGATGTTGTTATTGATTTTGAACTATAGATATTATGTTTTGTGATGGTTTGGAGCTCTTGGAATGAGTAATGTTGTGTTTTAGCTTTGATGATTTTTGATGTGTTGGAGTTGAGTTTGGTGGATTAGAAGCAAGGAAGGATGAAGTTTTGGGTTGTTTCAGGCTTGAACGCTTGTTCATCTTGGTGAATGCTAATTCAAAAGGTTTCTATGTAAAATGAAAAATTTGAGGAATTTTGATGAAGGCCCATTCATTTCTGTGAACGCCCATTCATCTGTGATGGACGCTCTTTCATCATAGTGAATGCACATTCACAAAGCTTCTGTGTGAACAGTATAAATCTTTGGAATGGAAGATGAATGCACGTTCATCTATAGTGAATGCTCGTTCATCATACTGAACGCACATTCAAAATGTCGGGCTTTAAAAAGGAACAGCAGCCTCAAAATGTGAAAAATCATATCTATTCTCATTTATGTCTATACCAATAGCCCCCAAACCCTATTAAAGCTCCATAAATGCTCACCCAAGGTTAAGAATCATTAAATACACAAAGGAACCAAAGGATACTCAAGATATAAGTGGATTTCTTCTTCATTGTTGAAAAGATTTGGAATTTGTTAAAGGAGACGTTTCTAAGTAAGTGTCTAATTCTTCATAAATTCTTAAGGGCTTTGTTAATTAGTTATTGTAGTATCTTTATTGGATTAGATAGAAGTTTTTAATGGTATTTATTACTAGTGATTGATGTTAGATAGAATTTATGGGTAACCTAAAATTTTGAATCTTAAGGATTTGTGATGTAAGTGCTAATAAGATATGAGTAAAGATTATTTTTATATTGATTTGGAAGATTCGATCTTAGGAATAGAGTTTATGAACTCTAAATTGATTGTTATTATTTGGCCATTTTTGTGTAGGCCAAGTTGTTGAGGAATTCAATCCATAAGGGAGTGCTTAAGCTTGGATTGGAATATTTTACTTTTAGGTGAGTTATAAAATATATTTATGCATGTAAACCATTTGAATGAATGCTATTCTTCTTAGACCATTAAATATCAAATTGATTAAATTATTGAAATTTCCTATTTAACCTTGTTATTGATATTGCTACTATCATTATAAACCAATTTGTTAATTGATATTAAATAATGAAATCCCTTTGAATTGGATGATGGCAATTGGGCTATTTGTTTATTGATATTTTACTACCAAACTATAACCTAATTATACCCTTTATGATAGAACGCCTATGGTAATGGGGGACAAACCATTAGACTGTGTGCACCGGTAACTCAACTGATAGAGTCTAAATTATATCAGTGTTCTATCTAAATAGGACCAATTGCTCTAGGCGTGTGCTCGACCAAACATACATTGGAAAGGGAGAAGTTACTGCCCTATTTGATTTATTTGTTTGATTATTTGTTATTATTCTTTCAATTTAATAATTTGGTGCCATTTCCTTTTAAGCACACTACCTTTATTATAGTAACCCTTATTCATTTATTGCCCTTTTGATTTATACTTCAATTTGTGAAATGCATAAGAATGTCCTTTGAAAACCTCAGGTATGGATGTGTTTCATAATCTCATTGAGTTGAAGGCTCACCCCTCTTCAATTATGTTTTTCAAGTGCTAGAGTTAATGATAACACTATTGATGATAGATATTCTTGATTTCTTCTCCACAGAAAGCTAATTACATTGTATTGTTTTGGATTTTTATATTATGGTTGTAAATAATGTTCATTCTATAATGCTCCGCAGTAATATGTTTTGAGGTGCATAAGAATAGATAGAATGATTTATTTGCAAGTGGCGATTGATATATTATTTTTTCCATTGTTCTTTATGGATGATAGTATGAGATTTGATCCTTGATCCATAGTGAATATTGGAACTCTATGATTATTTGATATGATTAATATAATTGAATGGTGGATATTGATATGAAGTAATTAATTGATAAATTGTAAGTATGATAATATCGATCCAGGTTATTTTATTTTTGGTTTCTACGGGTGGCTAGTGGTCTTAAACTTACCCATGCTCTAGGACTGTCATACCATTAGAGTTAGGTGTGACAAAGTGGTATCAGAGCATGGGTTTAATGCTATAGATTATGTTATGATTTTAGGATATGCATGAATAAGAAAATTATGGAGCATAGGATTTCATTCTGTCATTGTTATCTCTTCATTAAGTTAGATAAACAAATATCGTTGTGTTATGAGTATGAGTCTCTTTTGTTTCCTTTTATCAGTATCGTGATTCCTCATAGACATGCTCATGGCCTAGGTAGAGGACAAGGTCATCCTAGAATGGTTGCACAAGATGAGGTTGAGGGTTCAGTTAGTAGAGCGGGGGATAATGTTGTTCCTCTTGTGCCTCAGGTTGATGCAGCGACAGTTGCACAAAGATTGGACCTGCTTTAGAGGAACTATGAAATGTTACTTGAGTTGGTTATCAATAGAGACAACAGCCTGAACCTCCTGCTGCTCCTGCTGCTCCTATTGTTCCTCCTCCTATGGCTCCTCATCCACCACCAGTTGTACCTCAAGTAGAAGAGATTTCTTATGAGAAATTCTTAAAGTTGAAGCCTCCCGAGTATAGGGATGAGGTAGACCCAATAGATTTCCTTGAGGATATGGAAGATGAATTTTGAATTTTGAGCGTTCCTGATAGAACAACAATTGAGTTTGTCGGGTATCTTATGAAAGGGGATACAAAGGATTGGTACAAGAGGAGTATTTCTGGAATACTTGAAAGGAATGAAGGTATTAGCTGGGACATATTCAAAAAATTGGCTATCAATAAGTTTTTTCCCGAGAGAGTAAGAGAAGCCAAATTTATAGGGTTTAAGAGATTGGCACAAACTTTTGATATGTCTATTTCAGAGTATGATAAGAAATTTTGAAGATTGGGCAAGTTTGCTCCTGCCCTTGTACCAGATGAAGCTGCTTGTATTCAGAGGTTTATAAGGGGTTTGGTACCAACATTGTTCAAGATATTAGCTGCTCACAAGTTTGACACATACTCTAAAGTTGTGGATAAAGCAAGAATGATTGAGAACTAAGAAATGGAAGTCAAAGCAGCAAGGGAACAAAAAAAGAAAACTCAAATTGAAACTTCATTAATGCAAAATAAGGGAGATGGTGGGATGAAGAGTATGGATGTTACTCAACAGTCATCGAGTAATCCAAGAAACCAACAAGGAAGATCCCAGTCTAGATAGAATCCTCATTGATTAACTCATCAAGAGAGCTACAGTGCAACTAACTATGCTCCATCTAGAGCTTCTGCTCTTTTATGCTCTTTACGTGTGGGAAGCCACATAAGGGATAGTTCCATAGAGAGACGAGTGCTTGCTTTTGTTATGGACAATTGGGGCATTATATAAGGGACTGTCCTTAGAAATCAACATCGAGATCCCAGACTTCTCAGTCCATAATTCAGATGGAGAGAGTTGGTAACAGTGAAACACCGACAAGTAGAGGATTTGGTGGTAAAGGTATTGATGTTGGTAAAGGTGCAGGATAAGTTATTGGTCAAGCTTCAGGACGGGCTCCCATGGGTAGAGGAAGAGGGAGAGTATTTTCTTTGGCACAACATGACACTCAGGCCTCCAACACAGTAGTCACAAATACTCTTTCTATCCAAGCTATTGATGCAAGAGTATTGTTTGATTCTGGGGTGACCAACTCCTTTGTTTCGTCATATTTTGCTAAGAAACTCTATGTGATGTGTGAATTGCTTGTGAATCCATTACTTATTTCTACTCCTTTAGAAGAAGAGATAGAAATGAATAATGTGTGTTCCCTCTTGTATTGTAAGTATAGTTGGTAAAGAACTAAAAGTGGATTTGATAGAGTTGCTTGTGTTAGAATTTGATATGATTTTAGGCATGGATTGGTTGGCTAAAAGCTATGCCATTATTGATTGTTTCAACAAAAAGATTATTTTTAGACCACCTTCGAGTAAAGAGTTGGAGTATCAAAGGAAAAGAAGTGAAGCTCCTTATAACTTGATTTCTACAATTGGTGTGAGGAGACTTCTAAGTTCTAAGGAAAGGCTGCCAGGAGTATTTGGCACATGTAAGAGATCTCAATGTGGAAGGGAAAGGTATGAAACAAATTCCTGTGATTGGTGAATTTCCAGATGTGTTTCCTGAAGAGTTACTAGGTTTACCACTGAAAAGTGAAATTTGAGTTCAATATTGAAGTGTTACCAGGGACCAATCCGATTTTGATACCACCGTATCGCATGGCACCAGCTGAATTGAAGGAATTAAAGATGCAATTGTAAGACATGTTAGATAAGGGATTCATTCGACCTAGTAGTTCATTATAGGGTGCACTAGTGTTGTTTGTAAAGAAGAAGGATGGGTCTTTGCAGTTATGCATTGATTACAAATAGCTCAATAAAGTCACAATTCAAAATAAGTATCCATTTCCTCGGATTGATGATCTATTTGATCAGTTGCAAGGTACTAGCCACTTCTCAAAGATAGATTTGAGATCGGGCTACCATCAATTGAGAATTCAGAAGGAAGATGTGAGCAAGACAATGTTCCAAACTAGATATGGACATTATGAGTTCTTGGTGTTTCCTTTCGGATTGACTAATGAACCGACTACTTTTATGGATTTAATGAACTGAGTTTTCAAACCATTTTTGGATAAGTTCATCATTGTGTTTATTGATGATATGTTCGTGCATTCAAAGAGCCAAGAAGAGCAAGAAGAGCATCTTCACATTGTATTGCAGACATTAAGAGAACATCAATTGTATGCCAAACTCTCTAAATGTGAATTTTGGCTTGATAGTGTGTGCTTTTTAGGACATGTAGTCAACAAAGAAGGGTTACAAGTGGACCCGAAGAAGGTGGAAGCAATTCTTAATTGGCCTAAACCCACCAATGTGACAGAGGTTAGGATTTTTTGGGCTTAGCGGGCTACTATCGAAGGTTTGTGCAAGATTTCTCCAAGTTATCAGCTCCTTTGACCAAGCTTACTCAGGAGCAAGTCAAGTATCAGTGGTCTGATGTTTGTGAAGAGAGCTTCCGAAAGCTCAAGAATTGTCTTACTACTACTCTAATATTAGCTCTACCATCAGGCGAATGAGGGTATGTAATTTACTATGATGTATCAAGAGTAGGGCTTGGTTGTGTCTTGATGCAGCATGGCAAGGTAATAGCTTGTACCTCTAGACAGTTGAGAAGGCATGAACTGAATTATGCGACTGATGATTTGGAGATGGCTGCTATAGTGTTTGCTTTGAAGATTTAGAGACACTATCTCTATAGAAAAAAATGCGAGATCTATACTGATCATAAGATTTTAAAGTATATCTTTGAACAAAAAGATTTGAAACTTAGGTAAAGACGATGGATGTAGTTGCTTAAGGACTATTATTGTGATATTTTGTACCATCCGGGTAAGGCAAACGTGGTAGCAGATGCTTTGAGCCAAAAGTCTTTGGGATGTTTGGCTAACATACAAGTTCATAG
This sequence comes from Vernicia montana, assembly GCA_949750685.1. Classification (NCBI taxonomy): domain Eukaryota; kingdom Viridiplantae; phylum Streptophyta; class Magnoliopsida; order Malpighiales; family Euphorbiaceae; genus Vernicia; species Vernicia montana. The sequence continues at coordinate 15,748 of CATKHJ011141091.1, forward strand.
AAGGCCTTTAGTAAGGGAGATGAAAAGTTTGTATGACATGGGTGTTCGGTTCGAGATGATCGATTTCAAAGTGCTTTTGGGTCACTTTCAAGTCAAACCACTCTTGATTAATCAAGTATAATGTACATCCAGGTGCGACGAAGATGTATCATGATGTGAAGAATTCTTATTAGTGGAGTGACATGAAAAGAGATATAGTAGAGTTTGTGGCTAAGTGTTTGACATATCAACAAGTTAAGTTTGAGCATCAAAAGCCTTCAGGATTGCTTCAACAGTTGCCATTTTCGGAATGGAAATGAGAAAGGATCACCATTGATTTTGTGGTTGGTTTGCTAAGGACTTCACGTGGTTATGAATCCATATGGGTGATTGTGGATCGGTTGACCAAATCAGCTCACTTATTACTAGTAAAGACAACATATTCAGCTTCACAGTATGCCTAACTGTACATTGATAAGATTGTAAGGCTGCATGGTGTTTCGGTTTCAATCATTTCAGATAGAGGGACACAATTCACATCAAGGTTTTGGAAACAGTTGCAAGCATCATTGGGTACTTAATTAGATTTCAGCACGGCATTTCATCCACAAACAGATGGCCTATCATAAAGGACTATCCAAACTCTAGAAGACATATTGAGATTATGCATTCTAGATTTTGGAGGAAATTGGGACAAACATTTTCCATTGATTCAATTTGCCTACAATAATAGTTATCACAGTACTATCAAGATGGCTCCTTATGAAGCTTTGTATGGGAGGAAGTGTAGGTCATCTATTTATTGGGATGAAGCGGGTGATAAGTTCATTGAAAGACCCGATTTGATCCAATATACTTTAGAGAAGATACCTCTTATCAAGGAAAGATTTAAGACGACTTTTAGTCGCCAAAAGAGTTATGCTGATCCTAAGAGAAGAGATCTCCAGTTTGATATTAGTGATCATGTATTCTTAAAGATTTCACTGATGAAGGGTGTTATAAGATTTGGGAAGAAGGGTAAGTTGTGACCGAGATTCATTGGCCCATTTGAAATTTTAGATCAAATTGGAGAGGTTTCTTATCGGTTGGCATTATCACCTAAAGTAGATAATGTCCATCCGGTATTTCATATCACCATGCTTCGCAAGTATATTTCGGATCCTTCGCATATGTTGCAAAGCTCAACCATAGGACTTGAGGCAAGATTTGACATATGAAGAGGTTCCTATTTCCATAGTTGATGGAATGGTTAGGAAGCTTTAAAATAAGGATATTCCAAAGGTGAAAGTGTTGTGGAGAAATCAGTCTATGGAAGAATACACTTAGGACAGTGAAGATAGTATGCAAGCCAAGTATCCATATTTATTTCTCCCTTAAGTGATGAGTTTTTTGAAAATTCAAGGGCGAATTTTCTTAAGGGAGAAGAATGTAACACCCAAGATTTTGATTGTGTATATGTGCCTTGTATTTGAATGATTGAGTTAAGTTATACATTATGTATGGTATATATGTGCATATAAAGTTGATATTCTTAGGTAGTTTTTATTAAGAATTTCATGCATTTAGGGTGTATTTTGTTTAATTTTATTTTGTATTTTGTGTTTTAGATTTGAAAAAGGTTTTGAAGATTTTGTAGGGTTAAAAGCACTTTTAAAGAAGTGAAGAAAGAATAGGAAGCAAAAAGAAGCAATTATAGAAGTTGTGATGGTCAAAAAGGGTACAACAATTGGAAGCTAGAATCTGTCATGACCGTGACACTCGTCACATCCGCAACAGGCTGAGTGTGATTAATTCCGTGTTTGATTTTGCTAACTGACCTATTAACCTAATTTTGAAATGAAGTGGCAAACTAATATAAATAGGACATTAAGGGAGAGCTTAAATAGGAGATGATAACTCTAATTTCTTAAAGTTATTTTACCTGTTTAAACTCAAATTTTGGTTTGGTTCGGTTCTTGAGAATTTAATAATATTATTATTTATTTTGAGAAATAAATAATTATAACAATTTATAAATAAATTATAACATGTTTTTAGTATTTTATTTTATTTTGCAGAATAAAGAAAATTTTGAGATGCTATACAAAGGAGGTGGAGATTGTTAACAAATATGGGTGCCTAAATTAGATTGCCTAATTTAGACAAATTGTCAAATGTGGGTGTCTAAATTAGGTTGCCTAAATTTTGTTGACTAACCCAAGTCAATTTTGTTGATTAACCAAGCTAATTTTGTTGACAATAAAGATGATAATGATGCAAACAATAATACAAAATGGTGGAAAAAGAAGATGAAAATTGTCTATAAATAGACATTACTACCCCTCCTTTAAGATCATTCAATCAAAGAAATAAATAGATATAAAAATTTATATTTTCTTAGTTTCATTTTTTTTATTTTCATTTTTGATCAAGAAGAGAAGTTTTGGAGCTCATCTACACCAAAGATTGTATCCCTAAAAGAGTTCTTTCTAAACTTTTATTCTTCAATTCAATAATAAGTTGTTATTATGTTTTCTATTAGATTAATTGTTAATTTAATTGTTTCTTTCTT
>CATKHJ011141129.1:0-23039 GCA_949750685.1 Vernicia montana
TCTGCGTTGGAGAGAAATAAATCGTTTACCTTTCGGGGGCGCTGCCCCCTTGACCCCTGCCCGCTAACCGGCTAGCGGGACCGCCGTACCGGCTCTGCGTAGCGCACGAAAATTAGCAGGTATCAAGTTGCAGCATCTTAAGAGTGCAAAATTGAGGGTTCACAAGTAGTAGTAGAATAGATTTATTCTATAGCTAAAATCTACTCCTAAATCTATTTTACTGCTACTATATTTGTCTGCTTACCCTAAAATAGAGGTAAGAAAGTATTTATAAGATTCCCTGTAGCTTCAAGTACAAGACTTCTAAAGAATGTGACAGCTAGCTCGTGAAGCACATTGCTCGTGTGACCTTTCTTCACACGGGCTCTTCTGGTCTCATATTTGTGAGATTCTCAAGAACAGGAGGTGCTTCAGACTCTGAAATTCCTGGATCTGGTTTTGGGACATGGCCAATGTGGCCTTTGTTATGCACTTCAAGCTCCATTAGCTATCTTTTCTATCAAAATTTGCATTATCCTATGTTTGTGCATGGGAAACCTCATAAGTGAGTATTTGATGAGTTTTAATAAGAATTATGGCTAAGAACAAGCAAAAACATGAATATTATGCCACACACACACACACACACACACACACACACACACACACACACACACACACACACACATATATATATATATGTATACAAATATGAATTCATCATATGCTTTTATCTATATCTATACTAATATAAAAGACTCTTAAGAGATAATTAAAATTTTTGAATTGTTTATTAAGAACATAATTTTTAATGTAAAAGATAAAAATAACCCTCTTATTCTTAAATTAATTAGATTTAAAAATAATTTATTTTTTAAAAAATATATTTAGTTAGTATTATTTTTAATTAAAATATTATTTTATTATCTTTTGTAACCTAAGAAAAGACAATTTATTAAAAAACTAATACAAATCATAATACAAATAAAAGTTATAATTCTAATTCATATTTCAATAATGATTTTAATAAATAATTTCGCTATAAATATATAATCATAAGACTACTATTTTTCTCATATATTATATCATGTATTATTTTTTTCAAAATTAATATATATATAATTATTTATCTAACATATTGTATTTTAATTAATTTTAATATTTGATATTTTAAAATTTATATTAATTATTAAAAATTATATAAAATTACACGTTGAAAATTCATTTAAATAACATTCAAATCGAGATTGAAATTTACTAGTAATAATAATAAGGGAAAAGTATAAAAAAGTACCATGTAATTTGACTCTTTTACATTTATGGGTTTGTAAAACTTGTTTTGATAAAGAAACGTGTGAGGTTTATTCTATTAGCAATTTAGGGTCTCTGTCACTAACACCGTTAGTGAGCATTGATGTGGCACTTACGTGGAATATGTGTGTGAGGCCTTACTCGAGCACCGGTCCGATCCGTTAAAGGGAATCGAAATGCTATTCGGGAGAAACTCCACGCATCGGAAACCCGCTGTGAGTTCTTGAAAAATTAGAATTTGTATTTTCACTTTATGTGACAGGGAGTCACCACTTTAATTTTATTTATTTTAATTGAAAAAATTAAAGAAAGACCCAAATGAAATGACTCCAAATTATTTATTTTATTCCAATGGAAAAGCACTAATCCACGAGTGGTCAAAGTGGGTTCGGGGATAAGGTTTTGATAATAAATATTTTAATTTCTTAAGTTTGTCTTAGGTACAAAATAACTTTATATATGCATGAATATGAATAAAAATGATGAATGAACAGTTTATAAGTGGTGATATAGGAATTATATAAATGATAGTTATAAAGGAGATTAAACCAAAAGCAAAATAAGAAAGGAGGATCTTTCGTCTAACCCTTATGGGTACTAGGGAAAGCACATATTCCTCAATTAATTTAATAAAGAAAATGCATAAAGGACATATATAAAGCAATAAGATAATAGACAAAATAAAATGTGAAAGGGGAAATATTATTTAAAATATTTTAGAGTTGATCTCTTAAAAATTGGCATGTCTGTGTATCCCTTTGAATGAGAATCAAACCCTACGCAGTTCTTCCTTCTTGCGAAGGAGGGGTTTACTCAAAAGAGGTTCATTTGGTTTATTAATTTAATTCATATTCTAAATTAATAAAATTAGATCTTTCAAATTTAGATCAAAATAAAGTGTAAGATGAATTTTAAATCTGATTTTAGAATTACATAATGTAAGAGAAAGTGATTATACTTTTGCTTTTCTTGGCTTTTTTACGAATGGGCCGAGCTTAACTCCGGATTTGAGCTCCACTTCGGATTTAGGAACTCAAAAACAAATAATAACAACTTTGAATTAAAAATAAATTTTGTAAGTGGAAGGATTTAGATATAGAAAGGTGATTTCAATGTATCGAAATCGACAGAGTTTTAGTTATAAATCGGATGAATTTTGGATTCCCCCTCTTTTTTTCTCTCTTTTTGAAAGAGTAAGCTGGGAGGAGCTAGGCGATGCCGGCGCCTGCACTTGGCCGTGCCAGCCTTCGGGAGGCACACTCCTGACGCCGCTCGGGTGGGCTTTGGCCTAGCTCAATTTTTCGTCCGGATCGACCTGATTTTGCACTGTTTTTGTCAATTTTGGCCCGTTTCTGATCCAATTTGGGTCTGATTTGATTCTAAGGGTTAGTAATTGAAAATCGATCTTCTGGAGGTGCAATTTTAAAGGTTCACAGCTGCCCTCTATCAGAATTGGCTTTTTTCAAAAAGCAATTTTGATGACAGTGAACCTGGGGAATAGGGATGGAGAAAAGGAACCAAAGTGATGTCTAGGTCAGTGTTTAGACATATTTGGGAAAAATCTATATTCCCTGTTTGTTTGGAAAAATAAAAGTTATATTTTCGGTCTGTTTGTGTAAAAGATCCTAAGGATGTCTTAGGATAGGTCTGATTTTGAAAGGGAAAACCTTATTCAGATTTAAGGTACTGATCCTAAGGCTATCTTAGGATAGGTCTGATTGGTTTGGGGAAAGAGGTGCCCCCAGTATCTTTGGGAAGTGATGAAGATGGTCCCGGTATGGGCGATTCTGATTGATGTCAGTATGATTTGGCGATTCTAATTGATGTTAGTTTGTCTCGGCGATTTTGAAGATCTGAAAATGGTCCTGGTGGATGATTAAAAGGATTGGTCCTTTCTGGTATGATGATGTTCCTTTCTGGTAGGAAAAGGTGTTTGTCCTTTCTGAATAGGATGAGGAGTTCGGACTAATGATCCGTTTTGTTTTAGGAGCTTTAGTTAGAGACCTGTTTAATAAGAAATGCATCTGACTATGCAAAGATTATGAATTGGATACCTTGAACCTTTGAACGGTCAATTTGGTATGAAAGTGTTGATCTTTGTAGATGAGGGTGCCCCCATTTTGGAATGATGAAGGCAAGGTCAGGTTTTGGCCTTTGGGAGGAGATTAGTCAGGTTTTGTCTGAAAGGGTTATTTCGGAAGGTTGGGTCAGGTTTTGTCTGGAAAGAGGTTTTTGCTTGGAAAATTGCTTGGAAGGCTAGGTCAGGTTTTGCCTTTGGTGGAGATCATGCTTGGAAGGCTAGGTCAAGTTTTGCTTGGAAAGTTATTTTGGAAGGCTGGGTAAGGTTTTGCCTTTTCAAAGGTGAAGATTGTGGGTTGTCTGTATGTGACTCATCTGTTAAGAGTCTGTTTTTTGGACATGACTTTTGGAAGTATTTTAACCAGTTGACTTGCCACTTGAATTTGCTTGTCCAAAGGAATTGGACTTTAGGGATGATATGATTTATCAAGGAAGCTTGGGCTTGGATGGTATATTTTTCCAAGGAATCATGGGCTTTGATTGGTTCAGATGGTATAATTTGCCAAGGAAGCTTGGGCTTGGATAGATGGTAAGATCTGCCAAGGAGGCTTAGGCTTGAAAGGATTGTCTATTTTGCCACTTGATTTTGCTTGTCCAAAGGAGTTGGACTTTAGGGATGATGTGATTTGCTTGGGCTTTGACTAGTTTAAGCCTTTTTTAATCAGCTTAAGAATGATAGGCTTTGGGAGTTATGGTTCGACTTTGGCTTTGGCAAGGAAATTAGGCTTCAAGGATCATGAATCCTAAGAGGCTTGAGATTTTGGTGGGCTTGGTCCTTGCAAGATAAGATTTTACTAAGGAGACTTGGGTTTTTGGTGGGCTTGGCCCTTGAAAGATGAGATTTTACCAAGGAGACTTGGGTTTGAAAAGGTTGGTTAAACCTTTTGGAAAGTGTTTGAGAAGTTGTATGATTTTGCTTTTGTAGCATGATTTATGGAGAAGATAAGCACGTCTTATCTTATTGTCTGAGATTGAATAGACTTTTAGAGTAACAGGACTCTTGGAAAGACACTGGATTGATTTAGATGACGACTCAGAAGACGTGCTCTTGGATGGATGGTAAGAGTTGTTTAGCTTTTTGTGACAAGTGTTTTGCAGGATATGCCCCTAATGAATGATAAGGGCTACTTAGCTGCTTGAACTAAGAGATGTGACAGACGACTTGAAAGATATGCCCCTACTGAATGATAAGGTCTACTTAACTGCTTGAACTACGAGATGTGACGGATGATTAGGAATGATATGCCCCTATTGATTGATAAGGGTGACATAACATATGATAAAAGACGATATGGAGGACATGTTTGTGATGGATTGATAAAAGATAATTCGGAGGGCATGCCCCTAATGAGGGATCAGTCGGAAGATGATGATGTAAAAAGATATGCCTTTAATGTGGGATAAAGGGTATGCATAAGGAATAGAATGATTTGATCAGGATGATTTTTCTCTTCTTTTTAGCTCTAACTTCTGCTCGAGCCGCCCTTTCGGATTTTCAACTCGATGAGCTTGCTTTGATTTTTGCTTAAGTCGCCCTTTCGGGTTTTCAACTTAGCGAGCTTTCTCTAATTTTTGCTTAAGTCGCCCTTTCAGGTTTTCAACTTAGCGAGCTTTTTCTAATTTTTGCCTAAGTCGGCCTTTCGGGTTTTCAACTTAGTGAGTTGATCAATGAATTTTGGCATTTAAAGATTATTCCACCATGATTTGGGTTACTGTTGTCATTCGTCTTAGGGCTTTGATCTTTGTCTTAACCATTTAATTGAATCTTGGTCCAAAGAGAAACCTTGTGAGGACATCGGGTCCTTTTTGAGATTGTTGCCTCTTGTTGAGGTGTCTGTTTTTTATTACCCAAAAGTGCAATGGGTAACTTTTTTTTGGATTTCCTTTTGCTTCGATTGCTCCAACTAAATAGATCACCATTTAGTGTTCTTTATTAACTATCCTTTGGTTGGGAGCTAGTGAAGCGACTGCTGATGCGGACATAAGAATACCTCAAGTTTTGATTTTTTCAAATCATGGTGGATTCATGGTGAAATGCAAATGTTTTCCAAAATTCATTGATTTTTTTTTTTATTTTTATCAGATTAAACAAGAAAATTAAGAATAGAGAAGTGCATATAAATGTTTTATTGCAAAAGGAGAATATAGTACAAAGACTCTGACTCATAAATGACAGACTCAAACTCGAACTTGGATTTTGAACATGGACTCTGACTCAATTTGGACTTGGACTCGGACTCTGAATATGGACTCAGACTCGATTTTGGATTTGGACTTGGAATCAATCTCAGACAAGTCAGATTAGCTGATCTTGAACTCCTCCACAACATGCTACTTGGACAGAGGTGAGGTGAGGCGAGGCGGGGTCTGTTTTCCACTTTGGTGAAGATACATGGAAATATGGCTTCAGGTTTGAAATGGAAGATGAGATCAAAGCATGTCGGTATTAGCCTCAAAGGTCATAGGGTTCAGATTCTTCATCACTATTCAGATTGGCGATGGAGAATTCAGGTTGAAATGATCCACTTGGGATGTAATCTTCAACCCTTGATGCAATTGCCACCAAAGCTTTGAAGGTGGGCAAATATTAGGTTAGTAGATGGGCTTGGTAAGTTAGAAGTAGGTTCTTAACAAGGATGTCCACTTGTTCTTGTTCAGTTGGTCTGTTTACCATTTGAGCTGCTTTAGCCCTCCACCTTGTAAGGAATGTAGAGAAGGACTCATTCGGAAGCTGTTTGGTGGTTTCCAAGTCATGCCTAGTGACATACACTTCACTATTGTAATGATATTGCTTGATAAAGGTTTGACAGATATCATCTCAGGTCCTTTTCTGGCTTTTGTCTAGTGAAAGGAACCATCTCAATGCTGCACCAGTTAATGACTGTTGGAACAGTTGTGCAAGGAGCTCATTGTTAAGTCTCAAAGGTTGCATTGCCCCCACATATATCATCAAATGGATCTTGGGGCAAGTGGTTCCATCAAATCTCTTAAGTTTAGGCATTTTGAATTTGGGTGGAAGTTTAGCATCAGGGAACAAGGCTAAGTTGTCCATATCAATCAGGTCATTGCTGTGTTTTAAGGATTTGATGGTTTTCTCCATTACTTCCAATTTCTCCATAAGCTTCTTGGTGTCTAGATGGGAGGACACTTCCCTATTCTGACAAGGATTCAAGGGAAAGGAAGGTTTAGAGTGGGTGAAGGTGCTTGGCACAGAGGTAGTGTATGCAAGGATTTTGTCACGACCCAACTTTCGAGTCGCAACGATCCTAGGGCATGGGTAGGCATAAGGCCACCGAAAACCCGTAGGAACCTTGCCATAATATCATCCATGTCAATATCATACATATCATTACATACATGTCTCCCAAGATCTAAACCTGACAATCATGCTATAACATACTCATCGATATCATTCTTGATTCATATGTTCATCAATGGTCATATCTTATATCATCTTACATATATCATGTCGTTCATAAGTTAATGCCTTAAGGCTAAAAGAATAACATTCATTACATTTACCATGAATCATCTAAAGGTTACATCATCATCTTTACAAATCATAATATAAGGATTTGAGCTTTACATTAATCACCAAAGTTTCAGATGACTGAAGAAGAACGCCTTAGAAACTTTATCGATAAACTATAGCTCACCTGAAAAATGGAATCACTAATGAGATAAAGCAGTGAGTAATGATTATACTACCATACTTGTGAGGCTTAGTGATTCAAGGATGGCTCACAAGAATGAGTTTTTGGTTCATACAATAACAATAGTTCATGGTTCATTATGTACATATCATGCTTTAGCAGAATCAACAATAACTTGAATAGAGGTTCATATATCTTAACGTTCCCCATGAAAAGTGGCATTTTACTCAAAGGCATTACCGAGAACTGAGACACAGAACATATTCAATCATGAATCATTAGAGGTAGAGGCTCTTCTTAACGGAGCATACTCTCAATCTCTGCGCAAGATTGATCATATCTCACGGTTAGGACGACAAGCCCTTCCTAGCTAGGACTTGGATACTTTACTCTATCCAACAGAGTACATTATGCACAATGCCTGATGTCTTGCCCCACATCAGAGTTGGGGTTTTCTGCTTGGGAATCATGGTCATGGACGTTTATACAAAAGGGATCATGAATCATAAGTCATTATCATGCATGGGTTCTTAAGAGATTCATATCATGGTCATATCATAATCATAGTCTTGGTTCAATCATGGTCTTGGTTCAATCATGGTCTTGGTTCATTCATGGTTCATGGAAACAATGGAATTGATATCACAAAAGGATATTTAATAATAATCAACAATCATTTGGTAGTTCATGAAAGAATTAAACAATTATGCCCCATAGTTCAAAACACAATTATAATAGTATAATTATCACTCACCTTAATAATGAAAAATCCAAAATAACTTACAATCAATCTCTAAAGCAAGCAAATGTGATGATCACATCCTCCATCATCATCTCTTCTTGAATCTCCATGAAAATCTATAGAAACCCAAATAGAAAATAGCAACAATTCAATAATCTATCAACTTGACTCTCGCTAATCATGCTAATACATCTTAATCTTACCATAACCTTCATTTATAATAAGATATTGATAGGAAATGGAAGGAAACAAATAAACCCTAACTTACCTTGACTTTAAATGTTTAACCAATGAGAAGAGGAATTGGGTTCTTCAACCTTAGATCCTCTTAATGAAGCAATAAATGATCTTCCTTGATCATTAATGAAGGTAGATGTAGAGAAATTTGAGAGAAAATGAGTTTAGGAACACTGAAAATCGGATAGAAATGAAATTGGGGCTTTTAATTCCTTTTATAGAGATGATTTCCGTTTCTGTCCCCGATGGCGATAGCAGTCGCGAAAAGCATATTGCGGTTGCGACATGCATATTGCGGTCGCTACATGGTTGTAGCGGTCGCAACGTGACACTGTTCACATGACTGTTCATACTGATATTGTGGTTGCTATTGCCTTGTTGCAGTCGCGATTCTCATTAAGTCAAATTGCCAAAATCATATAGAAGAGTTCGCGGTGACGATCGTGCCCACTGTCGCGGTCGCGACTCCTTGTCGCTGTCACGACTTCCTTGTTGCTCTCGCAAATTACTCTCTGCTGCACTTTTTCATTCATTTCCAATTTCTAAGTCCAATACTCAATTCTAATCAATATAACTCATCAATGCATATGACATAACATTTGTAACTCATTCATATCATTATATAGAAGTTCATACATGTATAGTCAGGGTATTACAGATTTGGACTGTATTAGGTTTAGCCCCATTCAGATTTGGGGTGGTCTTGTCCAAAGCTGTGTTTGGATGAGTCAGTTTGAGGCTAGCTTGATTAACTATAGCTTGCACTTCTTTGATGATGGATTGCCTGTGTTCTTCAAATTGGGCTTGTTAAGCATTCAGAATTGCTTGAAAATTCTCCTCTTGTTTCTTAAGGAGATTGGTCATGAGTGTGTTCAAGGCAGCAATATCAGTTGGGTTAGCCATTGGTATCTTTAAGCACAAAAGAAATCCAGTAAGTGATTGGTGAAGAGGTGATATGAGTAGGGGTATACAGACTCTTGGGGGGGGGGGGGAATCCCTTATTTGTATTGTGTGCCAATGGTTATTGAGCTTTGAGTATGATGGGCCAAAGGTATTGGGCTTTGGGGATTTTTCCAAGGTCTTGGGCTTCTGATTGTATGTTGTGCCAAATGTATTGGGCTTAAGATTTTTGGGGCAAAGGTGATTGGGTCGAGGTGAAAGTATTTGACCCTTCTTCGGTTCAAGGCTTCACTTAAAATGAATGCATGTTATGCAATATAGATGCATGATGAAGATGCAAATGTGTAAGGATTTTTGTTTTATGGAACATACAACCTAAGGTTAGGTTCTAAGTTCATTACATGAAAAGGCTTGGTGGTTTTGGATAGGGTACCCGTCACACTAGAGCAGCTATATACCTAACCACATGTGAGTCATTGAGCCTCACGTAGGTCCAGCGGTACGTGCATACTCGTTACACCTTTAAAAAGGATTTAAAGAATATGTCGTGGGCTGGATGATTTAACTATTGGCAAATAGACCCAAGGAGGGTTACTCATTCGATGTTACTTTCTATCCATTATTTTCATAGGAAACTAGAGTTTCGGACAAAGAGTCCATATGTAATGATGCATGAAAAATTATTCTGAGCTAAAGCCAAACTTTTGTTTTTACCAAAAGTAATCCGTTTTTATCTTTTATTTGAAAAAGATTTAAAGGTCCCCAGTGGAGTCGCCAATTGTGAGGCCTCGCTTGAGTATCGGTCCGATCCGCTAAAGGGAATCAAAATGCTCTTCAGAAGAAACTATACGCATCGGAAACCCGCTGTGAGTTCTTGGAAAATTGAAATTTGTATTTTCGCTTTATGTGACAAGGAGTCGCCACTTTAATTTTATTTATTTTAATTGGAAAAATTAAAGGAAAACCCAAATGAAATGACTCCAAATTATTTATTTTATTCCAATGGAAAAGCACTAATCCACGAGTGGCCAAAGTGGGCTCGGGGATCAGGTTTTGGTAATAAACATTTTAATTTCTTCAGTTTGGCTTAGGTACAAAATAACTTTATATATGCATGAATAGGAATAAAGATGATGAATGAACAGTTTATAAGTGGTGATATAAGAATTATATAAATGACAGTTATAAAGGAGATTAAACCAAAAGCAAAATAAGAAAGGAGAATCTTTTCCTCTAACCCTTATGGATACTAGGGAAAGCACATATTCCTCAATTAATTTAATAAAGGAAATGCATAAATGACATATATAAAGCAATAAGATAATAGACAAAATAAAATGTGAAAGGGGAAATATTATTTAAAATATTTTGGAGCTGATGCCTTAAAGATTAACATGCCTGTGTGTCCTTTTGAATGGGAATCAAACTCCACGCAGTTCTTGCTTCTTGCGAATGAGGAGTTTACTCAAAAGAGATTCATTTGGTTTATTAATTTAATTCAGATTCTAAATTAATAAAATTAAATCTTTTCAAATTTAGATCAAAATAAAGTGTAAGATGAATTCTATATCTGATTTTATAATTACATAATGCAAGAGAAATGGATTATACATTTGTTTTTCTTGGTTTTTTTACGAATGGACCGAGCTTAACTCCGGATTTGAATTCCACTTCGAATTTAGGAACTCAAAAACAAATAATAACAATTTTGAATTAAAAATAAATTTGGTAAGCGGAAGGATTTAGATATAGAAAGGTGATTTCAGTGTATCGAAATCGACAGACTTTTAGTTATAAATCGGACGAATTTTGGGCTTTGGCCTGACTTAATTTTCTGTTCGGATCGACCTAGTTTTGCATTATTTTGGTCGATTTGAGCCCGTTTCTGATCCGATTTGGGCTCGGTTTGATTCTATGGGTTCATAATTGAAAATCGATCGTCTGGAGGTACAATTTTAAGGGTTTACAATATGGGTTCTACTTTTTATTTTTTTAATAATAAAATATTAAAAATTAACAATAATAGCCTAAAAATTAATATATATATTAAAATTTTGAAAAATAAGAAAATAAATTTTTATTTTTTATTAAAAATTAAAAACATTTAAAAAATAAAAAAATTAATTAAAATAAAAAATAATAAAAAATAAAAATACGAAAATTTATCAAATCCTCATCATCATCGTCGCAATTCCAAATCAAGAAAATCACCATCATTGCACCAACTAAGATTAAAACAATAAAATCATAAACCAAAACTAAAACCAAAAATAAAAAACCAAACAAATTAACAAAATATTATGCAGATCTAGTAGCATAAGATGACAAACAACAAATTCAATTTTGCATTCGAGGAGCCTACGTCGCAGACCACTGTGCGTCTGAAGCCGACCACGGTCAGCACTACTCCAGCCCTGTCCAATCACCATCGTAGACCAATGAGGAGCCCAATTGTAATCGTAAATTCAATTTTGCATTTGAGGAGCCACGTTGCAGACCAAAGAGGAGCCCACGTTGTAGACTAAGGAGGAGCCCACGTCATAGACCAACGTGCGTTTGAAGCCGGCCACGGTCGGCGCTGCTTTAGCCCCGTTTAGTCAACGTCAGCATCAAACTAGCGCATCCAAATTGCTGATCCACCTACATCCGGTCGTCATCTTGAGCTTATAATTCTGCAATTTTTTTTTAAAGCTATTTAATTAGTTTTTGAGTTAATAATTTAATTAGTTTATGCATAGTGATTAAATTCGGCCCGGCTTGGCAGGTCAACCCTGTGACCTAGTGAACCGGACACTAAATCAAACCGGATTTGTGATTAGATTAGATAGAACATTGACCTACAAAACACCATACAACCCGGTGGTTAAACCACTGATTCAACTTATAAATTCGGTAGTTGAACCATTGACCCTAAATCTTAATTTTTTTTTTTTTTATATTTGTAAACTGAAATTATTAGGTGTTTAATTGTTTATTAATATTTTGAAACTTATATTAGTTAGAACTCAAAACTATATCTAATTTGTTAATTTTAATTTTGAGTGAAAATTTAAATACTCATAAATCTTTTATATTTATTTTGTTATATAAAATTATAAATTTAATTAACTATATTAACCCACTGGTTTAACCATCGACCTGGTGGTTGAACCACTTATCCACTGACCCAACTTATAAACTGAATTGACATTCAGGCTGAATTTAATAACACTGAGTTTATAGGTTAATAATTTAATTAATTTTCTTAATCAAATAAAAAATAATTTTAGAATTTATTTTTATTTTTTTATTTTTCAAAATTTTAATATATATTAATTTTTAGGGCATTATTGTTAATTTTTAATATTTTATTATTAAAAAATAAAAAAATAAGACTCACATTTACCACGTAATCATCACATCAATGCTCACTAACAGTGTTAGTGACAAATACTTTAAATTACTAACAAATAAACCTCAAATCCTTCTTTATAAATAAAAAATAAAAAAAAAAATCTACAAACCCATAAATATAAAAGGAACTTTTGTATACTTTCCTTTAATAATAATTCCTTTAATTTTGTTTGTTGGATCTCAAGTAAAATTTTATTGAA
The DNA here is from genome assembly GCA_949750685.1 of Vernicia montana. Lineage (NCBI taxonomy): Eukaryota > Viridiplantae > Streptophyta > Magnoliopsida > Malpighiales > Euphorbiaceae > Vernicia > Vernicia montana. The sequence continues at coordinate 12,495 of CATKHJ011141129.1, forward strand.
GGAAAAAAAAAAAAAACAAAAAAACAAAAGCCATAATTGCTATCAAAACAAGGGAGAGGACAAGGAGACGAGAAAAACCTTTAATTTTGTTTGTTGGATCTTAGTAAAATTTTATCGAGGAAAAAAAAAAAGTAAAAACAAAAGCCATAATTGCTATCAAGACAAGAGAGAGGATAAGGAAACGAGAAAAATCGTGATAAGGATGGTGCTTTCTACACTGCTTTTAAAGTACTAAAATTATAATATCGTAAAAACATTTTAGCATTTTGATTTAATGTTTAAATTCAAACATTGATCTTTTTGAAATAATTATATAATATCTAAAAATGTTAAAATTTTCTTTACAAATCAAAAGTAACATGTTAAAATTACATAATTCAATAATAAGAATTATAAAATGTACAAATAAAATTATATAATATTTTAATTGTTTAATTTTTCAATAAATTTTATAATTCTTTAAATTAACTTTGCAATTTATTTATTACTTTAATTATTCTTTTCAAAATAAAAATTATAGGATCTAATATAAGAATTACTGAAAGAATTGAAAAAATAAACAAATATACAAATTTATATCATGTTATTTTTTTTAAATGATCTAATATTTTACAATCTAAATATCATATTGTGTAATTTTTCGTGGATTAACATTAAATAAGTCAATAGTATAAATTATAATAGACAATTAAAGAAATAGGCAATCAAAAATTTTATATTAATTATTTAGTTTATGTATTTTTTTTAAATAAATGTTATAATTTTCACAATAAATTTTTGCAATAAAACTATTATCATATATTATTTTTTCAAGGAAAAAATTACATGATGTAATTGTAAGAATTATAGAAATTATTGTAAAAATTATAAAAGAAATTATTAGATTTACATATAAATTTAGATTGTATAACTTTTTCAAAAAAATTTAATGATCTTAACTAATTTTGCAATTTAATTATCGTTTTATGAATTGGATGATATTAGAAGTACATAACAAAGACTCTAAATGTCAAGTTACTAAGAAGTCATCCAAATAATGGTTTTGATTAAGAAATTTATATTAGTTTAATAACGTTTCATATTGGAAAATAATGTTTTGTGAAATTGCATATATTGCACCAAATAAAAATTATGTGTAATATAAATACTAGAATTACAATCTCATAAAAATGTTCAACTTGATTTTGCTTGTTCTAATTCATATTTGATGCATGATATTACAATTAACATGTAAATATGAAATTATATAAGTACATATAAAATTTACATAAAATTTAAGATTATAAATTTTTACAGGATAGTAATTCTTTTACGTAAGTTTATTTAATTATCACCTTATATAATTTTTGCCAAGTAAAATTTATATAATTCATATATAGAATTTACAAAAAAATCTTGAAAAAGCTCAATTTGTTGCCACCACATTAAATTTGGAGAATTTAATTCAATTGATGAATCGAAATCAATTGAATGGCATATGATAATGTAATTAATGCAATGTTTAATAAATTAATTTATTTTTTAAAATTTAATAATATAATATTAAATAAATATATTTAATTGTAATTAATTGCATGAACTTTATTATATCTGTATGTATATATATATAATAAAAAAAAATATTTAAAATATATTAAAATATATTTACATTAATAATAATAAACTTTTTTTATAGACTTTATTGTCATTTTGGTTTATTTATGCAAGTTTTTAAAAATGTATATGTTTCTATCACACAATTTTTTACAAATAATGTATATACATAAAAATGATTATTATATTTTACTTTTAGATGATAATTAAAAAATAAAATAAAAAATTAATAAAATAAAAAATAATTTTATAATCAAGCAAGGCATATGTATCGAGTAGTTATATATAAAACTAGAAACTTTACATACAAATTTAACTTGTATAATTTTTTATAATTCTCTTAATTCATTTTACAAGTCAATTTTTATTTGATGTAATTTTTTTAAATTTAAAATTACATAACCCAATGGTTGGAACTACAATAAATGGTGTAGAAATTATAAAACAAGTTGTGAATTTTAAATACAAATTCAGATTATATTGTTTTTCAAAAGATTTTATAATTCTCTTAATCAACTTTGCAACTTAATAATAATCTTACATAATTTTTTTTTTAAATTAGAAATTAAACAAACCAATGGTAAAATTTACAAGATACTAATGAAATTATATTGAAAGTTTTATAATTTAAATTGTGTAATTTGTCAATGAATTTTTATAATTCTTTCAATTCACTTTACAATTCAATTATTATCTTATCTAATTTATAAAAATAAAAACTCAAATAACCCAATTATAGGACTTAATGAAGGGTGTTGAAGAAATTATATAAAAGTTCTAAATTTTATATACAAATTTAAATTGTATATCTTTTTAAAATATTTTATAATTTTCTTAATTTACTTTTCAATTTAACTATATAATTGAGTAAAAAATTCAAATTAAGAATTACATAATCTAATGGTTAAAATTATAGAAAATGCTTAAAAAATTATATATGCAATTGTGAATTTTAAGTACAAATTTAATTTTTGTGATTTTTTAAAATGTTAGATAATTTTCTTAATCTGCCTTATAATTAACTATTATCTTATGAATTTTTTTATTAAAATTTATATAACACAATAATAGGACTACAAAGAATGTTAAAGAAATTATAAAAGAAGAAGTGAATTTTAATTAAATAATAATTAAATTGCAAAGTGTATTAAAAGAATTATAAGGTCTTTTAATAAATTATATCAACTAAATTTGTATGTAAAATTTTCAATTATCTATATAATTACTTTAATTTCTATTGTAGCTCTTACCATTGAATTGCGTAATTTTTACCTACAAAAATTATATAAGATGATAGTTAAATTACAAAATGAGTTGAGAGACTTTTAAAGTTTTTTGAAAAAATTATACAATCTAAATTTATATATGTAAGTTTCATAATTTTTTATATAATTTTTATAATAATTTTTATAACTCTTACAATTGCATCATGTAATTTTTTCCTTGAAAAAAAAATAATATATGATAATAGTCTTATTGCAAAAATGTATTGTGAAAAGTATAACATTTATGGAAAAAATACATAAACTAAATAATTAATATAAAATTTTTAGTTGTCTATTTCTTTAATGTCTATTATAATTTATACTATTGGCCTATTTAATATTAATTCATGAAAAATTACACAACATGATACTTAAATTATAAATTAGAAGATGAAATTATTAGGTCTTTTGAAAAATAACACAATCTAAATTTGTTTAAAACTTTTATATTTGCTTATATAATTTTTTCAGCTCTTTCTATAATTTTTATATTGGGTCCTGTAATTTTTAATTTTAAAAAAAAAGTCAAAGTAATAAAGAAATTGCAAAGCTAGTTTAGAGAATTATAAAATTCGTTGAAAACTTAAATAATTGAAATATTAAATATAAGAATTATGTAATTTTATTACAATATTTTATAACATTTATTATTGGATTATGTAAATTGAACATGTTACCTGTTGACCTGTAAAAAAAGGTTCAATATTTTTTAGATATTAATTAATCATTTTAAAAATATCAATGGTTAAAATTTAAACTATGAGATCTAAGAGCTTATAATGATAAAAGTATTATAATTTTAGTACCTTAAGGGCATCGTAGAAGGAAAAAAAAAATAAAAAGAAAATATATAATAGAGGAAAAAAAATTAATTTTCTTCCATTTGCTAATTTTATATGTTTCATTAATAAAGAAAATTAAACTTATCTTTTTTATTATACCTCTATTTTTTTTTTTTTATAAAAAATTTAAAGATATGTAATGAAACCATTATAATTTAAATTTTTGATATATTGTATTAAGAGATGTGGATTGAATTTTTTAGTTATTATTATATTCATATTAAATTGTTTTATTTGTTTGATTATGAAGGATATACATTAAGAAATGTAAATATTATTATTGTACACTTAGACATATTGATAGGCTGGGTTAGAATTTGGAAAATGTTAAATTTTTTAATGTCTCAACTTGCTTAATTTATAATTCTCTTTACTAATTGCGGCCCAATTCATATACACCTAAATATAATTTATCAGTAAGTACATAGATTATCTAAATAATAAATTTAAATTTGAATCTCCTTCTTCATGCTTAAAAAAAAAAAAAATAGAAATATAAATATTATTAAATTTTTTCTTCCTCATTCATCTAATTTCCTTCCAAAATGTTACAATATTTTTCCTTTTTTTTTTTTTCACTTAATTGTTTTAGTAAATAGTGAAAGGAGACTAAATTTAATTTATTTTGTTTCACTTTCATTCCATTTCCTAAAAAACAAACTAAATACAAATATATGAAATAATATATATATTAAGTTTCTCAACCAACTCTTATAACTATGAATAGGCATGATCGGTTTAACCGAACTGCCGGTTTTAGTTTGAAGTCGACGGTTTTGGTTTAATAAAATATTCAAACCGAAACTATAACCGATTATTACGGTTTCGATTTCAGTTTAAAACCGATCGGTTTCAGTTTGAAACCAGTTTTTTATTTTTATTTTTTATTATGATTTAAAACTAGTTTCGAATCGATTTCTTTATTACATTAATTTCAATTAAACAATGAGTATAAAATAATGGAATAATTTAAAACAAAATTTTAATTAAATAATGAAATTTATTAAACAAATGTTTGCATTTAATTCGTACATTAATTAAGTTATTTATATATTTTCTTAAAATTAAGAGAAATCAAAGTTAATATAGTTTTGTTACATTATTTTTATTTTTTATAAATACTATTTTACTTTATCTCAATCAATTAAGGCTAATAGAAGACATATGTAAGACTAATAGAAACGTCTTCTAAAGGCATGATCGGTTTAATTGAACTGTCGATTTCGGTTTGAAACCGATGATTTTAGTTTTGATTTCAGTTTTTAATAGAAACCGAATACAAAACTAAACTTCTCACGGTTTCGGTTATAAACCAAAAAATAGTTTCAATTTTGGTTTTATTTAACCGATTTCAGTCTGATTTAATGGTTCCGGTCCGATTTTGGTCACTCCTAACTATGAAGTTAATTTGAATTCCAATTGAAATTTAATTTAATAAAATTATTACAAAATATATAATATAATTGATAAATTTTGATTTAATAAAATTATATAAATTATTAAAGTCGAGTGTAATTAGATATAGCAAACGGACTATATTTGTTATATGTTCATAAATACCATGAATTATGAATATGGTCCCATTTTGTTGCTGTGGTCCTCGTCCTTGTCCTTGAAGGGGATTTCAGCCACAAGTCTATGACTATGGGTGTTAAAATGTATTGGTGGGTCATGTTGGTGTTGAATTGATATATTTAGGTGACACTATTAGAGTCAACACGAACACGATGCATTTATTAATCGTGTCACCCTAACACGATATGAAAATTAAATGGGTTACATGAATATGACACGTGTAACCCGTTTATTTAATTGGGTTATATATAGATCATGAATCCGACACAACCTATTTAATCTGTATAATATTTATAACTTGAAAAATATAATATATTTATTACAAAAATTAACTGTAATATTGTTCATAAATCAAATTATGATTAAAATTATAAATTCATTAAAAATTTCATATTTCATATGTTTTTCAAACATTCAATCAAGCACCATCAAATAAATTTAAATAAGATTTTGTTTATTTTTTATTTTTTTTATCATTTTATTTTTTTTTATTAATTTTGTTTGTCTCTTCTAATGCAATATAAATGATTATTTTAACCCATAATATTACTAAAAAATATACAGATTATAAATAGGTTGAGTCGGATTGACACTACCCAATACAACACATAAAATTAAACGGGTTGTAATGGGTTAACGTGTCAACCCGTTATACAACTTATTTAAGCAGTGTCATAAACGGATTAACCTATTTACTGATACGGACCTGTTAAATCTCAATCCTAATAAGAAAATTTTTCGTATTTAACGAATAAAATTAATGTGTCATGATCATTTTTGACAACCTATCAATGACTATAACAATCAATCTTGTACTTTAAAGTTATATGTTAAAGTAGGATATTCACATGTTTATTTCATTCGAGGCTGGCTGGGTTATGCATGTGAAAACTGAACCATTTTTTCTAGCCATTGCCGGAGCCTACTTTCCTCATTTATTTATACTTGATTACTTGTGCCGTTGTGCCTTTATTTTAGGCACCAAAATTAAAATAATAATAATAATAATAATAATAAAGAAAAAAAAAACTAATGATGAAAAAATATTGGCAAGAGGACATTCCAATATTAAAAATTAAGGATTCATTTAGTTGGCAGAATGAAATAGGAAAAAAATAAAAGAGCTATTTAATACCTATTACTGGTTCTTTATAAAATTTATTATGTTTTACAAATTTGAAAAATATTTTACTGCATAATAAATTATTAAATATTTAAAACTTTAGTCAAAACCTATAATTATAAATTTACTATTACATGGAATAACTATTCTATAACTAAATTAGAATCAAAGTTGAGAATTATATTTTTATTATATTATGTACTATTTTATAAAAAAAACCAAACCCTTAAAATATTATGTTTAATTTTGGATAGGATGAGAAGAGGGGTTATGCGTTATGATCAGGGAAGAGTACCATTTGGATAAAGCTAGCAATTTGAAAATCTTTGTACTAAATCAAAATTTCAGAGATTAAATTATTGAAGATTCGGTTTAGAATTTTTAAGATAAAATATTCGTACCGAATTGTTTCGGTAATTTAGTACGGGACGGTTCGGTTATTCGAGTTTAACAGTTTGGAACATGACAACTCGGGGATTTCAAATATTCGGTAATTTTGGTTATAAAATACATTAACTTCACAGCTTGTTTAATACAAATGATTAAAAACCTTAAAACTTTCACATTACAAGTCATATTGTCTAAAATCTGAATAACAAATAATTGAATTACATTTTAACTTCTTCATACATATATTATTTATTAAACAATAAAACTTGAGATCCTAATGTTCCAAATTTTAACTTCCAAATTAAAATTACAACTTTCAAATATAAAAATTACAGCACCATCATCAACATTAAATTATTTAAGATCAAACAACATCATCAATAAATTATCAGAAAAATTGTTTAAGATTAATACAAATTTAAACTTTGTAATTTGCAAATGCAGACTTGTAGTAGAAGGAAATGAATGGTTGATTGCACTTTTGCATTGGCTAATTGGCAGTAGCACACTCACAGGCATATTGCAGGAAAGGAATTGCACATTCACATTCACAATGGCATATTGCAACCTCAGTCTCACATCACAGAAGCATACTAGTCATACTTCAATCAACCACTCAAGATAAATCAATTAAAACTAATACAATGATTATCACAAAAGAAATCTAGTTGCTTACACTATGAATAGATGTAAAGAACCATAAATTCATAAACATACCAACAGTATTCATGTCAAGATAAATTAATTAAAACTAATACAATGATGATCGCAACAAAGCTGAATTGAATTTTCAATAGATAAGCTGAGCAGTTCTAAACAAGTAATTGATTTTATGAAAATGTATAGCTAATAGCACAACCAATTTTAAAAATAGTGAATCCTAATTTTAAAAATCCCTTTTCAATTTGAACAGATAACCCTAATTTTAAAAACCCACTTTCAATTTTAATAGTTAACCTAATTTTATAACCCAATTTCAATCTAATTTGTAAACCTTAATTTAAAAACCCTACATGCAATGATGATAACACTAAATGCCTAATTCAAATGAAACCCTGTACTAGACTAAATTAAAATGAAACCCTAAATTAAAAATTAGTTACCTCAGATTTAAAATGCAAGTAGCTGTTTGAGAATTTGAGAAATTCTTCCACTGAAATTTGAATTTTTCTACTCTGATTCTTTTACTTCTTTTTCTTCTACTGAACCCTTCGAGTCTTCCACTTCGATTATCAGTACCTTGAGAGTCTTTGATTACCTCCAAAAGCCTATTTTTCTTCGATTTGAGTCTTCAACTTCGACTCTTTGAGAGTTTGAGTAATGTGAATAAGAGTGAAGGAGGAAAGAACAGAGAAACTTTTATATATGTGAGAGAAAATCTTGATCCTTCGATTTTCTAGTGATCTGTGAGAGAAAATCACTGAAACGAGAGATTTTGAGAGATAGAAAGGAATTAGTAATTATAAGTTTGAGAGTAGCGAGAGAGTGATGGATGAGAGGAGAACGACGATATAAAGAGAAATAGAGGAGAGGAACAAAATAGTTAGGGTTAGATTAGGTTAATGTTGTTTTAAGACGTTTATATATGGAATAAACATTATTATACTAACTGTATAATATACATAATACATAATTACTAATACTAATATAAACATTCGGTCTAGGTATCGATACTGTTCCAATTATGTTCAAGTCGATTCTTGGTATGGATACAATCTCATCCCCGGTCCCATACCAAATAAAGTCTCCCGATTCAAGTCGGTTTGGGGATTTCTTCAGTTCTTTGGAATTTTCTTTTTCAGTTACTTTTTTATTTGAAGATTCGAGTCGGTTCAGGTAACTCATGACCCATGCTCACCCTTAGTTATGATAGTAGAGTCTACTCTATCTGGTTAAACAACTAGCTAAATTTTTGACATTTTGTTTGGTTATGTACTCAAATTATTTTCGATTGATTTAAAAAAAAAAAAAACATATTTTGAATTACAAAGTGACTTACAAATTATTTTAATATGTATGAAATTGAATTAGGCAAATTCATATATTATGAAAAGGCCTTACCAGTGAAGGATATATTCATAAAATTTAATTAATGGAAATAATGTATAAATTTATTTAATACTTATAAATAAAGATACATTACAACTCTAATTGTATTTAACTTCCATTAATAAAGGAAAACTACAGGAAAAATAATTAAAGATTTCAATTTATTGAAGAAAAGGCAATATATAGGAGAGGTTGCAGCCCTAAAAATATTTATAAAAAAAAAAAAAAAAGGAAAGAGAGACTGCTAGGATGTTATTGGATTTATGGCAGTTTGGATCTCCATAGTGTTGGGTTCACGGGTACCAAAATGCAGAATAATAATAATCAATAAAAATAACACCAGCAATTTAATGTGGTTCACCCTTAATTTTGGGCTACGTCCATGAGACAAATTCCGAATAAAATACTTCCACTATTACGAATAGTAAGTACAAGAGAGTCTTCTCTAGATTAAATCTAGAGGCAATACAATATTATAATGAGATAAATCCAAAATAGTAACACTCACAGTGTTTCCCAAAAATATCTCAAGTATTTTTTTCACTATTTTATCACTTCTCTGTTTAGGAATTATTTCCTAAAACTACATAAAACTCTCTCTCGAATTTTCCTTCAGAGAAAAATTGTTCTCTGGCTTGCGTTTGAAACTTGAAGGATGGAGGCCCCTTTATTGGCCTCCAAATCGTGTGCAAGCTGTCTAAAATGGACAGCTTGCACCAACTTCATATTGGTGCCAACAAAGTCAATTTGTTGGCATCGATTTTTAGACTTTATTTTTTTTTTCAAATGTGTGGGTCCCTCCATGTGAGAGGGATACCACAACAAATCTCCCCCTCTCGATCACATGGAGGGCTCTACCATTCCTGCAGCTGATCGACAGAACTCGAACTTTTCCTTGGGTAGAACTTTTGTCAACATATTTGATCCATTTTCATCCGTATGGATCTTCTCAAGCTGTAGTAGCTTCTTCTCCAGTATATCCCTGATCCAGTGATATCTCACATCAATATGCTTTGATCTTGAATGAAAAGAGAAATTCTTTCCAAGGTGAATAACACTTTGGCTATCACAAAACAACTGATATCTATCTTGCTACACACCAAGTTCATTTAAGAACTTCTTCATCCATAGCAACTCCTTACACGCTTCCATTGCTGCAATAAACTCCACTTCAGTAATTGATAATGCAACACACTTCTGTAGCTTTGATTGCCATGACACAGCTCCCTTTGCAAATGTAATCAGGTAACCAGATCTAGACTTCCTTGAATCTACATTGCCAGCCATATCTGCATCTGTGTAGCCAACTAGCACAGGCTTGTCCTCTCCAAAGCATAAGCATACTTTGAAAGTACCACGAAGATACCTGAAAATCCATTTTACTGCAGCCCAATGTTCCTTACCAGGGTTTGAAAGGAACCGACTTACTACTCCAACTGAGTGAGCAATATCAGGGCGTGTACTCACCATGGCATACATCAAACTTCCAACTGCTAAAGCGTAAGGAATCTTATTCATTTCTTCCTTCTTCTCGTCTGTAGAAGGGCTCTGTTCAGAACTTAATCTAAAGTGATTAGCAAGAGGACAACTAATCGCTTTAGCCTTGTCCATATTAAATCTCTGAAGTACTTTCTCAATGTACTTTTCCTGTGACAACCATAATTTCTTGGTGTTTCTGTCTTTGATAATTTTCATGCCAAGAATTTGC
>CATKHJ011141203.1:0-14947 GCA_949750685.1 Vernicia montana
TTAGGGGTTGGAGAAATCAATAACACTAAAGTCTATTTATGTGGTTTAGGGGTTAGTAATCTTCAAAAGCCATAAAGTCAATTTGATGTGGTTTAGGGGTTAAGAAAATCCAAAACCCTAAAAGCCTATGAGATAAGTTTAGGGGTTAGAGATTTTCTAACCAAGCTCACAATGTAATTGCCATATAAAGACTTGTATGAAATTGTCATTTAACCCAAAAGGATATAATGGGCATTTTCATTATTGTCTTAAAGTCAAAAAAGCAACTCAATTTCAAAATGACTTCTTTTACTTTAAGAAAAGTTGTAAAGGTATAAAGAGATTTTTTTTATGATTGTTTGGTGTAGAGAAATAATCACTATTCATCATCTTGCTCAAGAAAGGGTTTAGAGTTGAGAGAAAAAGAAAAAGAAGAAGTGTTCGTGGTCCACAAATTAATGAAATGAAACAAGGAACACATAGTCTTGTCTTGATGGCCTATGAGATAGATAGGGTAACCGGAGAAAAGGTATTTGGCAACCAAAATTCATGGGGTGAAGGATGGGGTAATAGGGGATTTTTCGAGATTGTGCGAGGAAGCATCCGCATTAAAAAAACCAATGTACCTTACTCTGCATGCGAAGCCCATCCAATTTGATCCACAATGATTATAGTGATGAGGGACTAAATTCCAATAAGGCCGATTTTCATCATCAATGTTAACCATAGATGATGCGATGCTGTAAAAATTAACAAGATATCTCTTTTAATTAGTTTGCAAGTTTCCCTTTATTTTGTAACCAAAAGACACATGAAGTCTCCTAAACTGTTCCTCCAGCTCTTGACTTCTTCCATAGTCTGTTTCAATGTGTATCATGGGGTAATTAAATTGCCCCATAACTCTGGGTAGAAAAAGTAGAACTTGAGTCCTGCCTAACAAATTCTTTCTTTTTCTAAATGAAAAAAAGTTTCAATTTGATCAAGGGCTAAGTTTCATTTGAAATTAATATCTAATCATATTTTTCAAATATTTTTTTTTATTTTCTCAAAATATAATTTTTCCTTTACATTAACATTTAATTGATTATTAATTTTTATTATATCTAGATCATTTTTTTATAATATAGTTTTTTATTTTCACATAATATAATTTTTTTTCTTTACATTAACATTTAATTTATTATTAATTTTTATATTAATATCATTAATATCAAAATTTCTAAAATTCAGTCAAATTTTAGTGGATATTATTGTTTCAGTCAAATATTCAACATGATTGTCTTTCAACTATTTTTTCCGTTATTTATAAAAAAAAAAAATTCAATTTCCGCCACAATTTAGTGTGAATTTTTGTTTCCACCAGATCTTTCACCGGAAATGGTATTTTTTTTTCCTCGCTCTCCCTTTTTTTTTTTTTTTTGTTATTTACCTAATATTATGACATAAAATAAAAAAGTCCCTGTATTTGAATTTTTTTTTAAACCACCCTATAACATGCCCCTAAATCTGGAATTTTTTTCTCGCTTTTTGCCATTTTTTTTATATTCCGCCATTTTTTTTTGTTTTTAACAATATTCTGCTATTTTTTTTTTTTGCAAATGTTTTCCGCTATTTTTTTTGGAGATTGTTTGAAAGTATAGTTTCCCGTGAAACTAACCGGAAAATGACTGTTCTGCCTTTTTTTTTTTTTTTTTTTTGCAGATTCTATTTTTCGCTATTTTTTTGGGACTAGTTAATATTTTTTTTTATTCTTTGAAAGTATACTCCCGTGAATCTGGTAGAAAACCACATTTCCGCCACTTTTTATAGTTATTCTTGTTTTCCGCCATTTTTATAGTGATTTTTGTAAATATTGTGTTAAATTAAATTTTCGCCAAAATTTATTGTTACAATGTTCATTTCCGCTAAAAATTTTAGTATTTTTGAATTTTCAACCCAAAATCGTCATAATTTAAGAATTACTTTCTATTTCACCTAAATTTGAAATTTCTTTTTCCAAATTCATTAATTTGGTAAATTGCCCCTTACCATAGGCTAGTGTAGAGGTAATTATAACAGTTCTTGTAGGAACTTATGAAGCATTCAATGCTTCATTCAGAAAGCAGATATGAAAAGATTTTGGAATGCCCGAGAAACATTTAAAAAATAATTAAGTAAAAGGGTAAATATACAATGGTTATTTCATATTGCATGCATAGACGGTAATATACAGTAGCATTACCTCTTAATATATATATTAATAATTATGCATGGCTAATGGAACAAAGGTAAAAATAAAAATAAATAAATAAATAATGACTTGATATTAAGGTGTATGAGTCATCACTTTAGAAATGAAAAAAATAAGATAATTATGACAATACAGTAATAATGGTTGTAGTAGTAAGACTGATAGTAGGTGTCAGCATAGCGGCAAATTTTTTTGTTTAACTCTAACAAATAATTAAAAAACATATTATTTTTTTAACTAAAGAAAAAGTAAAAGGTAAAACCAAATAAAATAGGAGTAAATAATTCATTTAACTTAACGAACAGAGAAGACAAAAAAGTTAAATAATTTTATCCAAATCCAATAGCAATAATATCAATTAAATATTAGAAATCATCAATTTAAAAAATTATAGAAAGCCACATGCACAAATATACTGAATGGATACTGAGTAAAGCAAAATAGGCCCATGCAAATTTATACCAACAGTCCAAAAGGCCTAACACAAAAGACCATGCAACAGATCTTGAACTGGAAACCATCCATGCAGAAGAGAAACCAATCATAAGGAAATGAAATTCATAGGCATAGACAATAGGGAAAAAAATAAAAACAGAATAACATATTAAAAAAATACCAAACGAACCAACATAAATTTGAAGCAAAATTTCAAGCACTAACAACCCGGCCACGCGGAAATTAATAAAATCCCAAAAATTAGTAAGAATCCAGTAGAAAAAAACTTAAACACACACACACACATATATATATATAAAGGTCAAAACATAAACCTATCAATTACTATACAATATTAAAAAAATTCAAAAAAAAAGTAAAGAAATAAAAAAATAATCTTTCTGCTAACAGAGGAAGCCTAAACCCAGATCTCTTTCACAGCCTCAACAACTTAACTCTTTCGCTGCCGATCTGATGAAATATAAGGAAACAGAATCACAAAAAGCAGAAAAGAGGCAAAACTTAAAAACATGAATCAAAATTTCAAAAAACCCAAAATAAAAATCAATCTGATAACATCTAATGAGATCTAAAATAATAAAGCCATGCAAACATAAGGCAACCATCAGTGTCAGAAAAAGGAGATGAAAAATAAATGAAAATAGGTTAGGTTTTTGACGCAACGGAAAGAATGACGTCGGCAGGTAGTCTTCAAATGCAATGGAAACAATGAAAACAATGGCTAGGGTTTCAGCAAACATAAAAGAACAAAGATGAGAGTTAGGATTTCAGTGCAACGAAATAATTCAAAGGAAGAAGGAATTTGGTAAAACACATAAAAATAAAAACGAATAAACCCACATGCAAGGAGACAACGGACATAAACAGCACAAAAGAAAGGCCAAGATAAAGAAATATAAGAAGAATGATACAAAGTCGAAGATGAGGGATGATGATTAGAATGCGGACATCAAAAGAGGAATAGGAAAAAGAAAAAAGGAAAAAGGAAAGACGATGACCATGAACTGCAAGGAAGAAAGAAGCATAAGAACAAAAAAAATGGAAGAATAATGAGTAGAAGAAAAAGTTAGGGTTTGGATTTGTGAACAGAATGAGCCCGAGGGAAAGGGTATAGGCAAAAGGATAAAAGAAAATATGAAATGGCAAAAATAGGCCTCTGAAAAATATTAAAATGGCGTCGTTTTCGAAGGTTGATTCCTTGCGAGAAGAGGAGCAAAGCGGTAAAAGCAAGGCAAAGAAAAAGGAACGGTGATGTTTAGTTGAATGAAAACGGCGTCGTTTCCCAATATCAACACCAGCGAGCTGGAAAAGGGGAAAAGATTGTACAAACCCCAAGCAGCAGCACCGTTTTTTCTAAAACTACATCATTTTCGTAGACCGAGTCTAAGAGAGAAAAGGCACAAAGGTAAAGTTCCATTCAGATGATAAAAAGATAGTAATGTCCTCGTGAACGACATCGTATTTGGCAGGCGAAAAAGTCAGTTGGCAGAAAGACATAAATGCCCCTTGAAACACCATCGTTTCGTGCAGATGCAGGCCAAATTGAAGGAGATTTATGACCGGATGAATAGTTGCAATTTCACTGTTCATCCGAGTTTTCTTCTTTATTATTATATATAGATTTTACCAATTATAATAGAATATGAACCAAAAAACAATGAATTTTATATAATTAAAAATATATAATTTTAAATAAATTTTTTGAGATGGCAAATATATGTCAAATATAAATTTACAAAATAATTTCATTCATTGCATTTGGATGGAGAGATTTTTAAATTTATTTTTCTTCTAAATTATTTAAATTCATGCATATCTATGGATAGAGAGTTGGAGATTGACAATATCAAAATTTTCTTTGATTGAATAGATTCACATATAAATCTATGTTAGGTTTATGAATAAGGATAAAAACTTTATTTGAAAAGCACATCTAGGTATAATTTAATAGTAATAATAAAGTGCATATATAATTTGAGTAATATATCTCAAAAAATAAATAAATAAATAAACCCCAACCCCTCCCAATACTAAAAAAAAAAAAAAAAAAAAACCTTATTGGAGTGTCCATTTAAAAAGTACCTATTATTTCAAATATATTAAGTACTATAAATCATCAAATATTTGTCAATCTAATGAGAGTATTTTAGAAGTGAACGTCATGTTTGAATCTCACTAATGTTAGCTCTCCCTTTCCAAATTTGATTTTTCCACTCTAATAATAAAATTAAAAATTGCATTATTATTATATTGTTATTTAGGTTAATTGTTGTTGACTTATTTGAATTTAGGAAAAATAAAATAAAAAGATAAGTCTTAATTCTATTTAAATTCTCTTTATACTTAAAGATAATCAAAATTGTCAATTAGATGTGATCTGATTAGTCTTCTCATCTCCTTTAAAGAAGTGAGAAGTGAGAGGTTTTATATTCGAATCTACCAAATCACAAAAAGTTGTCATCAATTTAATAAGAGATGATAAAGGGGAGGATTACCTCATATTGTGTAGCTTACAATGTTATTTTGACCTATTCGGCATTCAATGAACCAAAAAAGAAAATCAAAATTTAATCCTCTTTCCTTCATTATATTTTTAATCATCGAAATACATATATTTAGCTTTTTTTTTTTTCTTTCTTTTTTTTTTTGGCTGAAACATATATTTAGCTATTTTAATCTAACAAGGGAACCAAAATATTATTTGGTTGCATTATTTAATAAGCAATTGATAATTATTACGAGTTCAAGGAGATGACTAAAAACTGAAACTTTTTTTTTTCTCAATCTCTCTCTCAAACAGGGACAGATCCAGAAATTTTTATCAATAAGGTAAAACATGCATAGATACAAAATTATATTCACCCATTAAAATCATAGTAAATTTTTTAACATCAATAATATTGTTTTCATACCAACAAAGGTAATTTCTTTTTTTTTTAATTAAAAAAAAGATATGAAATATTGATTAAACTGAAAAGTTTATTAAAAATATTATACAGACTATATCTTAAAAGAAAATAAAAAAAAAGTCAAATTAACAAAATAAATGAAACAAATTTAATAGGTAATTATACATCCAACTATAATCAAATAAACACAAATCAAATTTAGAGTAATTAAAAACTAAATATTAACCATTTATGGAAGCAAGTTTGCAAAGTTTAATGGAGCAAAGTCTTATATATATATGGACTTTTCATGAGCATAGAGATGAAGCAATGAAGGCAACTATGGCTCCACCACTGCTCTCAAATAAATTTTTTTTGTCATGCATAAAATAAGTTTTTCAAAAACTGAATTTACATTATGTCACCTCATCCAAGAAAAATGAATTCATAATTTTTCTTGTTAAAATTTAATGACATATTAATTTCCCTAAAAAAAAAAATAACATACTAATTGGAACACAGTTATCTACTATATAGTATATATATCAACTACTAATCTATCCTAAAAATGAGGTTTTATAGATCAACAACTAGTCATTATATATTTCTTAAAAAAATAAAATAAAATAAAACTACTAGTCATTACAATAACCTATCATAAATAAATTCAACTAATAATTGGACTCAACAAAATCTAGAAAGGTATAAAATTTTGATTATTAGTTTTTTTTTTCTCCAACTTAAAAGGAAGAATGGTATATTTAAAAATTAAAATGGATATTAGAAAATTTGTTTGGTGATTTTTTTTTCTAAAGAGAAAAAAAAAGACCCTACTAAATCTATTGTTACATTATCCAATATCTTATTTGAACATTATTTAATGAAAAATAGACATTATTTGAACTGCATGCAAGAACTAATGAGAACCTACCAAAAACATTATTTGAAAAACATGTTTTTTTTTTTTTCCTTCAATCACCCAGATAGTGCTCATTCCTTTCCTTCATAGTGCATGTATTTGGATTAAAGCTCAAATTAGCTATTAATTTTTTTAAAATTATATTTAAAATTAAATTAATTTTTGAATTTTTATTTTTGGAGCCAATTGAATTTATTTTTTATTAAAAATAAAAATTATTTATATATTTCAAAAAATTATTAAAATTTCACTATTCATTATTATTTTCTCAACTTTTCTAATCACCAAACATTTTTCTCAAACTTCCTATCTAATATATATATATATATATATATATATATATATATATATATATATTTATTTATTTATTTATTTTTATTTTTCTTAATTTTTACGAATCATAAACATTCATATTTATTTATTTAATTTTTTTTAGTTTTAGGTTTGATGGGTGTTATGCTTTTTTTAATAAGAAAATTTTTATTTTAAAAATATAAATTTATTATTATTATTATTTTATATTTTAATAAAAAATTGATCAAATTGACCTGAAAAATAAAAAAAAAAATTATGGACTAATTTGACACTAAACGTAAATTTGAATTTGATTGGATCAATATTATAATAATATTAAAAATTATTTGATAAATTACTATTTATTCCCTTTAATTTGGGAGGATACACTAATCATGATATGTATTTTTTTTAAAAAAAATTAGTAGTGCTTTCATTTTTTATTTTTTATTTTGTCAAACTCTTTAGTTTTTTATTAATTTTTTTCCATGAAAATGCGTTAAATATCAATTTTACCATTCATATAGCTTCAAATTTTCTTTTAACTGCCCTTGCCATATGTATAAGCCTCTCCCCATAATATTTTTAAGTTTTTCTTTTTTCACTCTTATCAAATTTCTCTCTCTCATTTCCCTCACATACATCCTAAATCCTTGTCAAAATAAAATTCTTAAAGTGATTGAGAAAGAAAAACAAATAAAACAAATGATTTCCCAAAAAAAACAAATGAAAACTTCGGTGAAATTTCAGAATCTTGAGATTGCTGATATATTGATTGTCGAGGCAGTGACAATAAAGAGAGAGAAAAATATATGCAATTGTTGAGAGAAAAACAAGAAGTAAAAAAGAGAAAAAAATGATGAATTTATAAAAAGTAAAAAAAGAATAACTCGTGCCTTGTAGTAAATTTTGGTTGAATATAAAATTTTGAACTTACTAAAATTAAACTTGGTTGAAGTATAAACTAACATCAGAGTCTTTGATAAGGGATAAAAATGATATTCATTAGCAAGATAACACGTTCACATAAATATTATTATTTTTTTTATAAATAAA
Organism: Vernicia montana; assembly: GCA_949750685.1. Taxonomy (NCBI): domain Eukaryota; kingdom Viridiplantae; phylum Streptophyta; class Magnoliopsida; order Malpighiales; family Euphorbiaceae; genus Vernicia; species Vernicia montana. The sequence goes on from CATKHJ011141203.1 coordinate 7,823, forward strand.
TAAATGAACGATTATGTAATCCTCAATTGCTCATCTTAAAAATTCTCTCTCTATATCCTCTTTATTTTTTTGGACCAAAATACTAATTCAGGAATAGGACACTTCTCATCGAGTCAGTCCCGAAGAGCTTCTGACTCTTATTTTCTTTATCTACAGATCATACTTCCAATTTTATACGATGGACTCTCTATTACTAGGAAAAGATAAATTTTTACATATCAGTTGTCATATCGAAACATAATCTAGTAATAAAGTACATATTCACCTGTACAATAGAATTTATTTTTATTATTATTATTATTATTATTATTATTATTTTTTTTTTTTTTGTTAAAAAACATTATACTTGGTTGGGTTGGATTGTACGTCCAAACTCTAGCACTAAATGAAGAGGGAAAAAAAAATTAAAAAGAAAATAATAAAAAAAGAAAGAAAGTGCAATGATATGATGAGAAGGGGGCCAAAGATGCATAGTGAATTAACTAAAAAAAAAAACTTAGCTTGGCAACAAAGCATGAACCGCCCAGCAAATTAGTGCCCTGATCTTCCATTCCAAGCAAAATAGAAGCCAATTCAGGTAGTTGATGGGACCCTTTTTAGAAAATGAATATGGCGGCCCCGCCGAAGAAGATAGATGAAATGATAATGCGCCGCCTGGTGGACGCCCACCACTACCACTAACGCCACCACTTTGGTGTTCATTAGGTAACCTCTACGCTCTCAGGTAACCTCTACACTCTTGTTTCTTCTCTTCTGCCCCCATCAATAAATAATAGCTCTTTGATTTATTTTTTGGATTTTAATTTTTGTTTGCTATTGGGATTAATTTCAAATTTTATTTATTATGTTTAAATCAATTATTATATAATTGATTTTGCTTAAATCAAATTTTATAAAAAATTATGTTTAATTCAATCAAATTTTATAAAAATTGATAGAATCTTAAAATAAATTTAAATTTTAAAAAAGTACTAATTAACTATATAATTTTAAATTAAATAAAGTTATATGTGAATAGTATTATAAATTCAAAACTAATTTTACTTAAAACATTTAACATTTTAAATATGATAGTTTTTTTTATAAATTAATAAATTTTATATTTATTTGTTTTAAACACTACATAAAAGTGTTTGTTTGAAATTGAAATTGAAACTATTTTTTATATATATATTTCAATTTTATGGCATTAAGGACCAAGGAATGCCTTCACTTTGAGAATTTTGCATGAGCTCCAAACACAAGGTAAAAATGTTTCAAAATTTCAACTCTAAAAATGCATATTATGTAGGGTTAAATTTTGTTTGTACTGTATACATACATTAATCTAATAAAATGAAAATGTATTGAGTAAAAAAAAATATCGGTATCTTTTTATTGAATAAAAAATAAATAAAAAAATTATATTAGTTAAAATATCTCATCTCTTATTGATTTAGTGTATCAAATAAATTTATACACTTAGTGTAGGTAATAATTTTCCTACCATATAATTAGTATTTACATATTATATAGAGTCTATACTTATCTAGTTCAATAAAAATATATTATCTATGCAAGAACTACAACATTTACAAGGAAGAAAAATATTTCTTATTAATCAGAGCCACATGGTGCTCAAAGGGGCCTTGGCCCCTCTTTTTTTTTTTTTTTTTGACAAAATTTTTCACGTAAAATTATACTTTACCACTCTTAAAAAATTTTATTTTTAAAATTTACCCTCTAAATTTTTTTTTTCTTTTAAAAATTGGTTCTCCAACCTTTTAATTCTATCTCCATCCGTGTTATTAATTAGATTGATAGTCTAGTAGTTGAGTGCATATCTCATAATATGAAAGTAAGAAATTTTACACTCCTAAAAAAATTAAATTTGTGAATATATAATCCTTACCTTTACTTTTCTATATAGCTTTCTATATAAAAATTTCTATACGAGAGTAACAAATATAGCTTTCTGATTATTATAACATACACAATAATTAAATTATTTTTTTTATTTTTTTATATATTCAATATCTTAAAAATCAATATGTTATATTTGTTAATTACATTAAAACAATGTATATTTATTTTTATTTCATGTTAATGTGTGTGTATATATATGTTAAGTAAATAAAACATATATATCGGGATTAAAGGTATAGTGATAATATATTCCCTTTATCACTTAAATACAATAGTGATTGCCTTGCTCAATTTGCTACTACTCTAACAATCTGTTTGGTTCACAGATTCTTAATCTTTAAAATTAGTTTGAATTCTAGGTTTAATTAAACCATAAGCATACTTATCTTAAATCTTATTTGGTATAAAAATTTTAATTTATAATATTAAATAATCTCTACTTTTGTAATCATATGTTTGGTATGATAGGAATAAAAAGTAAGGCTATTTTAAAAAATAAAATATCATAAATAATGGAATTAATAATCCCATTGAATAGAAATTACTAAAGACATGGGGGTTAGGTTTTAGATAACATATAGTCCATGGGTTAGCTAAACTTTTAGAATTATTAAGTTCAACATGAATCATATGTATCAAACATAGTATTATTTATTAATACTGCAATTTAGTTAATCAATCTCATGTACCAAACAGACTGTAACGATTGGGTGTCATTGGTTAAATCACGGAAATCAAATGTTGTTTTAGGATTTTTCTAACGAGAACATTAGTTAAAGTTGAATAGTAGATAAATAATGAATAATTATAAATTTAGTATCTCAACTTGTTAAAATCTGATAATTGAATGTCTCAACTTTCAAAAGTATCAATTGAGTGTGAACCTGTAAAAAAAATCACAACTTAGTGTTATTTCTGGTTACCAGGGCAACGTGGATTAAAATTTTTTTATTTTTTTAAGTTGAAAAAGAAAATTACGGCTTAACCCTTAACTGAGTAAATTAATTACAAATAAATCCTTAGAAAATTTCAAAATGATTCAAAATTTTCAGAATTCTTGCAACTATCTTCTTCCTTTTGAACATCACAAAACTTCTTCATTTCCTAAATACACAAAAAAAAATCACAAGAACCCAAAAAAAAAAAAAAAAATTACAACCATCAAATCCTAAAACTAGATCTAAGTAAATCTCATATTAAATACTCAAATCACTGAATAATAAGAACCTTATTTCAAAATTTAAAATCTCAAATTTAAACCTACAAAAATAATTGAAAAATTGAAAACAAAAATCTATTAAAACCCAGTTAAATGCATGATAATCAAAACAACCAATAAAAAAATTAAAAAAAAAATCTAGAAATCTTTTAAATTCTAAAACCATATCAAAACCAACCACATTTGTTTGTGGCACACCTGAGATCGACAAGAACCCAGCCAATCCTTGTGCACCGTCGGTCCCCGCCTGCTCTAGTTGGCCAGATTTGTTGTTGTCTTGATTGTAGTTTCAACTCCTCTGGTGATCATCAAAGCACCATGTAATCTTCTGTGCTTTTTCTTGATTTCCATTTTTTTTTATTATTTTTTTTTCTTTTCAAATAATATGTATATGAAATAGTACAAAATATAAGTCTACCTGTTGGTAACCTGTTACAATATAATTTTTTATAATTTTTTAACTGGTTGAGGTACTCAATTAATACTTTTAAAAGTTGAAACAGTCAATTGTCAGATCTTGACAAGTTTAGACACTAAATTTATAATTATCCCAGATAAATAATAAGACAATTAATAGTCTATTTTGTAATTTTAAAAGGGTTATTCTAACTATGGTTAGTTATTGGTTAAAAAAAACAATTCAAATAAAATAAAATAAAATAATTTAAAAATAAGTTATATGAAAGAAAATTGTGAATTTTAACTTATCACTTGTAATGATAATGATTGTAATTAAACACAATCCCATTAAAATCTTCGTTTTTATCTTATTCAACTTATTTTTAAATTAATTTAACTTTAGTTGAAATAATTAATTTTTAGCAAGTCCTATAGTCATTTGCTGGAAATTTTGATTTTAAAGAAATCTTATTTAGTTATAATTACTACCATTTCAAAGTGTTATATCAAAATCATCATTATAATTCAAACGTCAAAATTTTCATTTTTCTTTCTTTCAATTATCTAGTCATAAATTCTTTTTTGTACTGTATAATTTTTAATTAATTATCCTAAAAGCACATATTAGAAAGATTTTTTGTTTTATAATTTTATTATCCTAAAATTTAAAACTAGATAAACCATCGATTTAAAAGGGGATGTCACAAAAATATATACATTAAAGTTGCTTAAGAAGTTTATGAATTCTTATAATAAAAATATATTAAACATTTTGAGGAAAATGATAAATTTTCACAACAATTATTATGTTAATTATAATATAAATATCGAATAAAATTTAAATTTATATATCTAACTCGATAAGAATTAATATTATAATAAAATAGAGGTTTTAGGACTTTTTAGGTTGTAGGTTAATCGAATCTTATCCTTATTAGATATTTATTATGATTAGTTTTAAATTTACGTGTTGCGCGGATTATAATTATAATTTTTTTATTAATTGTATTGAAACTTAAAAAAAATTATATGATATGAACATGGTAATAAATTGATGATAATTATTTATTTTTAAATAAATATTAAACAGATAATTCAAAAGCATGCCTAAATTTTCATTATAATTTTATCATATATAATTATGACTTACATTAAAATTAAAATTTAAAAATTAGGATAGGAATAAAGTAATATAAACAATATTAAAAATAAATATGAAGTACATTGGTTAGCTCCTAATAATTTAGCACAATAATAATTAGTAGATATCCGCATAAAATTATAAAATTATATAAAATTATTAATTTATTCTAAAATTTTATTTATTTATTTTCAATATTATCTAAATATAAGATAAAATAATAAAATTTTATGTTCGTGTATGTATATATTATATTATCATATAATATAAAAAGCTTATTAGTATTGTTATAAAATATTATTTTCTAATTTTTTTCATGTATATTAACATATATATGGATACGTTTGTATTCATTATATATAAATACAATCACATGCATGTAATTAATATTGTGTAAATTAATCTTTTTTTAGAAAAAATATAAATTAATCTTTGAAAAAAAAATTACAAGGCAGATAATAATTACACTTATTTTATAATCAATATTAATTAATATTACATTATTAAATTTATAAATAAATTTATTGAACTATTAATTAAATTTCTCATTAATTAACCTATTATTTATTATTCAATTGATTTGAAATCAATTGAATTCAATTATTCTAATTTGATGAGTTGGCAAAAAATTGTAGATTTCCTTTCTTTTATTTGAGCTTATAATATATATATATATACCAGTTGAAAGCCCGTGTTATGCACGGTTTAATATAATTTTATATTTAAGTTACTATTTTAAATTTATAAATGAAAAATATATTCATATAATATGGATATAAAACTGTATATTATAACTTTACTTTGTATATTATTTCTAAATTTTTATATTTTAAAATCTCAAATATAACATAGAAATAGCTTGTATACAATTAAAAAATAAAAACTTGAGCTTTCATATATTCACTTGTTGATAAATTATGTCTTAAATTTATCTATGCACAACTTATTTTCAGATTATAATTTATACTTTTTTTTCTCTTCATTTTCATAAGAATCGTAAAACCACTAAAATAATAATATAGACTTTTTGATTTCTACAAAAAGAAGAAAACAATTTAATTTTAATTTTTAAATGTGCATGTACATCCTATAATATAATTATTTGAAATTCAAAAAATACCTTCATAAAAAAAATAAAAAGAGAAAATATTAAATAATAAGAACATTAGAAGATAAATGTAAACTTATCAAATGAAAGTAAAAAATAAGGGCGACAAAGATGTAGTTTTTGCCAAATGAAAGTGAAAAATGAAAAAATCAAAGATGAAGTTTCAATTTTATATCCCAAAAGTAAGCTCTAAAATTAAATTAAAATAATTAGGAAGAATATATAATCAATTTGAATAATTTAAAATGACTAATTTGAATAATGGCACCCCACGTTGATGCATAACTTTTTATCTAATTGCTTGTATCATCACTAATGCATCAATTTGAATATATTTAATATAATCAATTACAATATATTTATAATGTAAAATTCATAACTTGCTTGTCACTAAATCAATAAAAAAATAATATATAGTGAATATATGCAATGTGGTAAAATCTAAAACATTGTACGTATGCTTTATATAAAGTTTCAGTTTATTATATTTTCCCCTAATTATCTAATTTTATATTAAATTCATATCCGAAAGACTAAAATAAAGACAAAAATGTGGCAATGAAATTACATAATTTTCTGTAAAAATAAAAATAAAGACAAAAATGCTTGTCTAAAATATAATTTTGTGCGGCTTTCTAAATAAAAAAATAAAAATTTGCGCCGTTACTTTTTCTCAAAATAGTCATTATGCAACATTGATTGATTATGTTAATAATAATAGTCAATGGCGCAATGCCGTAGTCAATGAAGCTCATAATAACTTTTAAAAATTGACACGTGTCAATTTGTAATTGGTATGCTCTCCCTCTAAAATTATAAACTCTCCTCTTTTTAAAGGTTTTTTTTTTAAAATAATTTATCTTTAAAAAATATTTTTTTTTAAAAAATATTTTTCAAATAATTAATTTTTCTGTTATTTTGTTACAATATTAAAACTTAGTTAAAAAATATTAAAAATTTTAATTTGTGAAACTATAAATATATTTAAATTTATAAGAATTTTATACTTTTAAAATTTTATTATTAAATATAAAAAAATACATAAAAATAGTAAATTTAGTGGTCTGCAGCAATCAGTGGTGGCTGTTGGTGGTCACCAGCGTCTGACAGTGGTCATCGGTGATTGCCAGTTGTCACGACTCGTCTTTGAGCCATAACTATCTTAGAGAATAGGGAGACATAAGGTCACCTAAACTCGTAAAATCCCTTATCACATTATTATTAGCTGCCATAATTACCAGTTATTATTATCCCAGAATCGAAACCATAATTTCCCTTTAATAAAATTCCAGTGCTATATTAAAGATTTGTGATCAGTTAATTGCAGACTGAAAATCTATTTCATATATATAT
>CATKHJ011141290.1:0-12811 GCA_949750685.1 Vernicia montana
TATATCTCAATACATTCCCTTTGTATAAGCTGAAAAACACCTTATGGAGGATGCATAAATATAACCACGCCTCTCTCATAGCTCAAGGCTTTGACATATTAAATTATCTCTCTGTCTATTTAATTGTCAAGATATTTATGCGAATTTAACTATGTGCATTAACTAAAATTAGAGAATTTTTTAGGTTAATTCAGTCTAACAGCTTAATTATATATTAATTTAATAAAAATAAGACACATTAATTAATGATGTCACTTTAATAATTTCACATTTCATTATTAATTAATGTGTTTTATTTTTATTGAATTAGTCTATAGATAAAGTGATAGATTTAGTCAACCTAAGAATTTATCCCAAAATTAATTAAGTATGATCATCAGCCAATTAAGAAATGAGATTTTTCTCAATTTAATTGTAGGAGAAACGATAGTGAGTAATATAGTGACATGTCTTTTTTGTCTACACCGCAATTATTATTATTATTATATGTTGAAGCCTCAATAGTCAATATCAGTGTATTAAATATGGGCTGTTACTTATATGCCATGTGAATAGATTTTTGAAGGGTTTGATACGTTATTATAGCGTTATATATATATATATATATGTTAATAGGAATTAATTATGAATTAATATTGAATCACATGATAATATTAATATGGTTGTTATTTAACGATACGGGCGTGACGTATTAATATAAAAAATTATTATTATTATATTTTTAAATTTTTTTATTTTATTAATGTAAATTATGAATATATTATTCAAAAAGACTATTATTTTATATATTTTTTAATATTTTATTAGTATAAATTATTGGTATATTGTTTTTTATATTATTTATATAAGAGTTTTTTTTTTAATGTATTTAGAACATTACTGATAGTTTTTATAAAAGTCATTTCTTTGTAAAATTTTGTTGTTTGTAAGCGTAAATGCAAATGAGTTCAATAGCTGGCTAAACAAACAATTTTTTTTTGTAGTGATTAGTCAATCTTGTGATTTATTTTTTTTTTATATTGTCTTATTTGCTTAGAATATAGGGATTTTTTTTATCATCTTATTCATTTTGAATAACATGATTTTTTTTTCTCATGAAATAATAAAATAATATTGATTTATCAAAAAAAAATTGTATTTTTTTAAAGTCAAAACAGTATTTTATTTGAAATTTATGTAACTTAATTATTGTTATTATGCATTATTCATAAATATATTATGTAATTTGAGTTTTTATAATCTATACTATGTTTATTTGAGTGTTTATTAATTTAATATATTACATTTTGGACATTACAATATATTTCTTGTTAATTTAGATTAGTTTGGTAATTATTTTTTAAAATTCACAATAACGACTGCCGATTCAGTCTAATTCAGTTATACCGATTCCGATATCAATATGATCTGTAAAATCGTTCTTTTGTGATTTGAGAGACTCGAACGTGAGACTTTCTACTTCCCACATCCTTAAAGAAAATGAGAAGACCAACCAGACCACATATAATTAATTATTTTATAATTAGATTTGACTAAATTAAAGTACAGATTTAATTGTTTAAACATTGAAATTCAGATTTTTTTTTATTTTGATAGAAATATTTTTATATCAATTTATATATTTAATAAAATTAATATTTTTTTAAAACGAATTAAAAAATATTATTTTTAATTTCCATTTGTTTATTTAAAAATCTGAATAATAACTTCAAGAATTGAATATTAATTAAAATATGAATAAAATAACACAAAAGTGGGAAAATAGTTGTAAAACGTAACTTGAACATATTATTCCCTGATTATTTTTTTTTTGTGTTCTCATTATTTTAAAATATATATATTTCAAAATTTCCTAAGTTTAGGTTAAATCATCACAAACAATTTATTTGGTTAAGAAATATAGGAATTATAATTAAATAGGTTGTTCCTCTCTCTCACACACACAACACTCATCATAGCATATATTTATAGTATTTTTATAATTTTATTTAAGATTTTTAATTTTTTCTCAATTTATATAGTTACAATTATGTTATACGAAAGAAATTGATCAAAATAAAAAAAAAAATAGTCCAATTATTATATTTATAAACTGAAACAAAATAATTTTTTTAATGTTTTTTCTCTCTACAGCATGATTCTCACCTCATCTAAGAGAAAATTCATATTTCTTTTTGTCATCTTTTCCTTTATATTTTATTAAAAAAAATTTAGCTCATCATGCCTTTTTAGAAATATATGTATATGCTTCCCATGCATTACAAGAGTAAATGTGAACCAAAAGATAATATTCCAAAGTAGGTGCGTGCAAAGTCCCCCATATAAATCACCATTCACCACTTTCTGAGGGAAAGGGCCTAATAAGTGGTTCTTTCTCGGCCGTCGAAAATGCATGTGAATTACTAAAGCCACTGCTTAATTTCATGTTTGTTCACTTATAAGGCATAGTATATATTCCATAGTATATATTCTTTCCCCTTGAGGAAATTTTTTATATATATTTTTTGAAACGTTAAAAAAAATTAAAAAAAAAAAAATTGAAATGGGATGCCTTTGCACAAAGCATAGTCGAATTAAGCATGAAGACCTAGCTGTTCTTGCTTCTCAAACTTATTGTAAGTTTTATTAATTAATTAACTCTCTATTGCTAGAAATTTATTTTTTTATTGGTTATTTCTTTACGTCTATTCTATGCCTCACGTATCTACATATATATATGTGTTGATATTCTTGCAGTCAGTGAAACTCAAATTGAAGCTTTGTATGAGCTCTTCAAGAAATTAAGCAGTTCTTTAACAGATGATGGGTTCATTAGTAAAGTATAATTAAGTTTCATATAATTTTTCTAAAGCTTAATTATAACTAATAGTGTAAGTTTAACTTTTTCTATTTCTGAAAGTGTTGAGTATATATATTCAGGAAGAGTTTCAGCTTGGTTTGTTTAGAAACAGCAAGACGCAAAGTCTTTTTTCAGACAGGGTAATTAATTAATTACATTAACTTCCAATTTAATAGTTTTTGATTCATTTATATTAATGTTGCTTATCTCTCTGTTTTATTTTTATTTTTTTAAAGATTTTTCAATTGTTTGACTCCAAGAAAGATGGAGTAATTGAATTTGAGGAGTTTGTTCGATCTCTATCTATCTTCCACCCAGAAGCACTTCAAGCAGAAAAAGTTGTTTGTATGAAATTCTTCTTATATAAATTAATTATTATGATCATTTAGTCATGATTAATATACACAATTAAGTTAATTATATTAAACATTTTGCTTTATAATTTGGCAGTTGCATTTCAACTACATGACATAAGGCAAACAGGCTTCATTGAACGCAATGAGGTAATTAAAGTGAATTAATTTGGACTAAAATGCAGGTTAATTACATATATTTTTATCTTGTATTTGGTTCACTCTATAAATGGAGGAAATAAATTTATTTGAATTTTTTAAGCTATTCAAAACAAACTAATTTCCTAAAATGTTTTCTGACGCAAGTGCGTAAATCACTTGAGTAATAAACTCAAATTCGATTCCTCTTTTTTCACAAAGTTGGTTCGAATTTTATATTTTTAATTTTATATAATTTATTATCTTCAAATTCTATCAAAATTTGTAGAAATTTACAAATAATTAAAAAATATATATAGATTTTTGAAATTCTTCCACGTTGGTGTCAATTTATTTAAAAAAGAATTGCATGTTCTATATATAGTGCATAAGGTGAATATTTTTACTACAAAATTGATTTATAAAACTTATTTTTAATTGCAATTTGTTATGTGATTAAAATATATATAGGTGAAGAAACTAATCTTGGCACTTCTAGAAGAATCAGATTTGATTCTCTCAGATGAAATTATTGAAGGCATCATTGATAAGGTAATTATTTCTTGAAAAATAATATATATTTTTAAATAATTAATTTCATTGTGTTAATAATAATTAAATTAAATTAACAAAACATGTAAATATATTTGTATAGACATTTGAGGATGCTGATATAAACAGAGATGGGAAAATTGATATAAAAGAGTGGAAGGAATTTGTAACTCACTATCCATCCGTACTCAAGAATATGACAATTCCATATTTGAAGTAATTCTCTATTTTCTTTTTTAATATATTTATATTTATTCAATTAAAATAATTAATAATTGAGTTTATGGAATTTGCATTTTGCAGGGACATCACAACTGCATTTCCTAGCTTTGCATTGAGATCAGAAATGGAAGATGATATCAACATGTAGCATTGACAGAGTCAGAATTTTTGTTTAAGATATAATTTATATCCAAGTAATAAATATAATTAAATTAATTTCTATATATCTTAAAAAAAACTTCATATAAAATAAGATGATCAAATATAAAATATGTTAAAAATTTAATAATTGTAAATATTGCATTTTAGAGATTAGAGGAGTTATAGCCCCTCGGTTTCCTAAGTCCCTCATTGATAAGTAGTGATCATTATATAACATTTTAATATTTACAATGATTAAAGAAATTTAATTTCTGCTATGCCCATCTATAAATTAACTTGTTAATTACCTCGAACACAAATCTATAAAATGTATCACTTAATTTTATACAATATAAAAAATTAAAAAATATTTAATGAAAAGAATAATTATTTTTAATTATTTTTCAGATTCTAAGAAAATAATATAAGGGCCAGTGAACGACAAGTCGTTTAGAATGGGAAAATATATTTGTCAACCAACAGAGCATATATAAGTTGTTGAAAAAGCTAATCAGTTTGATAAACGACATGTCGTTTAATCATTTTTTTTAGATTTTTTTTTTTTTTTGAAATGGGAATACTTTTATTAACTTGAATTAATAAGATCATACATTAAATTATCCTTAAAAAACAGTAAAAGAGATATAAGGACAAGGTAAATAATATGCTACTCTTACTAGAAAATGAGTAGATACATTAATTTGTCTTTTCACGTAAAAAACCGAGAAATCCTTATTAATCTTTAAAGATAAAAAATTGGCAATAATACTCCCAAACTCTGATTGATCATCACTGTGAGAGTGTATTGCATTAACAACCATCTGTGCATCCATCTCAATATCAACATGGTTATACTGCAAACTGATGAGCCACTCCATAGCCTTCCTTAACCCAAGAGCCTCACTTTATTTCATAGAAACCTGAAATGCCAACAACAGCGCCTTACAAGTAACGAACCGACCCTGATGATCACGAAGCACCATACCAATGCCTAGTAACCTACCAGAATCAAAGAAGCTGCATCTAAGTTGCATTTTAATCTCCCTGCAACTGGTCGAACCCATAAATATGGCTCACCACGTGAATTTACTGATGAACCACACACCACCTCTTGAATCACTATGCTTTGCTGAAAGCCAATTGCACAAGATAGAGAGACCCAGTTGCACTCCTACCGCTGGTGAAGCCACTTGACCATTCCTTTGACGCCAGATACACCAAAGGATAGCAACCAGTTTGTCAACCATCGCTTCAGGAAGTCTACCCAATGAATCCAACAGCCACACTACAAAATCTTCCCCAATATCCTGTGGTATAAAAATACCCAAAAGTTCATGAATTTTTTTTAGAGTTAATTACAAAAAAATTCATGAATTTTCATGAAATTTGTAATTTTTGTACAAAACTTTTAATTTTGACAAATTAGAAAATATTTTTCAATTTTTGACAAATTTTACCCTAGTGAGGATTCTGACTAAATTTCTGGTGGCCTTAGCTGATGTGGTAATTTTCTATTAATATTTTCCCCATGTCATATATGACTGCAAATTATTAAAAAAAAAATCATTTTGAAACGAAGTCGTTTCAATTTGAAAGGGAATTAAACAAAAGTAAAAACCCCAAATCACATTTTAAGAATCCTAATTCTATCTATCTGTTAAACAAAATCCAAAACCCCAAAACTGTTGTGTTCCTCTCCTCAAAACTATTGTGGTGTTTCTCTCACATGAAGGGACTCACATAAATAAATAAAAAATATATCAAAAGTTAATGCCAACAAATTGACTATTGAGCAAGCTAATTCCATTTGGAATTAACTTACTCTTTTGACAGTTGCATAAATTTACCTATAAATAGGCAAATTCATGCAACAAAGAAGACATAGATAGAGAGAAAGAAAGAAAAGCTAGAGAAGTTTTTTGAAAAATAACAATATTGTGAGGGTGTTTTTTATTATTTTTAAGAAATAGTTTCTAAAATGGAAAATGATAAAATAGTAAGAAAAATATTTTGGGATATTTTTTAGAAACACTATGAGTATTATATTTTGAATTTATCTTATTTTAATATTATATTGCATCTAAATTTTATCTAGAGAAGACTTTTTTATAACTACTATTATTATTTTTATTGATTATTATTATTCCCCATTTTGATACGCCCAACAAAAACAATGGCAATTCTCACTTCTCAGCATTTACGTGTCTCAGTTTCCAGAGCAAAACAAACTAACATGTCCCAATACAGCCTGAAGCACTCTACTCCGACGAGCATCCTCCAGCTCTTTCCTAAGCCGCGGCGCCCCTGATAGCACCACCCTGATATATCGAGCTCAGATCAAACCCATCCACCATAGGATTCTTTGCCAGCGCCAGCAACAGCGGAGGCACCACCGTGGCAACAGACACCTTATGCCTCTGAATTAACTCTAATAATGTTCCAATTTCAAATTTTTGCATCAACAAAACCGCCGCCCTTATTCTAAGAGAACAAAGGAAAACACTGTTGAGTGAATAAATATGAAACAGAGGAAGCACACATAAAACAACATCGTCTTCTTTTAAGTTGTTAGGCTACACCGGTAATCAAGTTTTTATGAGTTAATACAACTCCTTTAGGTAGACTGGTAGTTCCTGAAGAAAATGGTAATGCTGCAGAATCATCTTAATTTATAATAATTTATGGGATTTCACTTTCATTGGCCTCTGAAATTAGTGAGAAATGTAAACAATTTAATTTCAGGTGGTCATCAATTGTGATTAAGTAAAATTTGCATAGTTCTATGCATCAAAAAGGCACGTTGTGATTTGGGATACTTGAAGATATGCGGTCCATCTCTGAAGTTAAAACATCTTTATTTAAAGCTGAACAGAATCTGAGTTCTTGAAATAACTGCACCAATTCTTGAATCTCTCAATTATCATGATAATGGGAAGAGAACAATCATGCGTTTTAAGGATGCTCCTCGTCTTACTATCTTTTAAAGGATATACACTTGTTCAAGAAAATCTAAATGATCTTTCAAGTTTGGTTCCTCAATTGGAATCACTTGCATTGGACCTTCTGAACAGATATCTACCTATGTCTAAGGATTTCCTACAATTTCCTGCAAGCAATTGCAGCTCTCATTTAATGGAGATACTAAACAAAAACAAGGCTTTGGAACTTGCTTCTGCTTGATAGAAGCTTATTGTATATTTTATATAAATAATTATTATTATTATTAGATTTTTAAATTGACTTTCCAGTCAATATTTTTATTTTTATATACTAACGTAAAAATTCAAATTATCAATCACAATATATTAAATGAAAAAAAAAGAATTATGGAAGAATATAATGAAAATAATTATATCATAATGTATTAAAAGTATTATACTATCTTATTTTTATTTTTTTTTATATTGTTAATTTTTATTTTTTTCTTTATTTTAATTTGTTCAAATAAGATTATTATATGAAAAAATTAAAAAAAAAAATCCTAAATTTTCATATTAAATACCCTATTAATTACCTAACATTTATTTTTAATTATTTTTTAAATACTTAAAATTATATAAAATTTTCAAAAAATTGTAAAAAAAGATAAATAAAATATGCTCCAGCTTTAATATATATATATATATATATATATATATATATATATATATTAAAAGTTTTATGATTTGCAATCTTAAGCTTTGATGAATGAGTTGGGAACAGTGAATGGTATGGACAGATTTCAGGCATTGCATTTACTTTCATGAGTTGAGTCTTCACACATCTAAGTTTCAAATGGGCATGGGCATTTGAACGAACAGTTTGCGAGAGTATTAGAGACAGCAAATGATTGCAAGTGCCAGACCAACCAAACAACAAATCCTTTTCATTTTTTTTAACCAAAGAGTGTTAATCATAACCTTTTTTTAAGGAGAAAAAGTTAAAACTGTTTAGTTAATCTAAACCTTACTTGAATATTATCAAAATTTAAAATTTTACTTGCACTAAAAAGGTATCATTTTTGATATTGTTAGTATCTAGATTTTATTTATATAAACTGTAAATCCTGAAAGCTTTAAAAATGTATTCCTAATATGAAAATAAATTATGGTTTGATCCTAGCTAGTTAATTTTTATTTGACTTTTAAATAATAATTTGTTTGGTTTATATATATTTTGCAAGAAGAGCAATATTTGGTAGTTAGAAGAAGGCTACTATATGCATGGTTATCTTTTTGTCTTATCACACACCAATATATGCATGATTTGAAAGACTGAAGATCCTCTACTCTCTATATTTTTAAAGAGAGTAAGAAGATCACATATTATTGTATAGTTCATAGATTTTTTTTAAACAAGAGATATTATATACTATTCATTATCGGTTACAAATGTCAAATATAAATATTATAATCCAAATTGAGTAGGAAATAAATACAAACAAACTCAAATCGAATAGAAAATAAATCTCATTCTACTCAAGTTAGTACTGCTGATGGGGCTATTAAGTGATCTGCACCATCGTATGGGCAATTCAAATATAATTTTGATGTTGCTTTCTTCGCTCCAAAGAGGAGAATAAGTTATGGTTGTATAATACGTCATTGTAATGGACAAATTCTTTCTACAATGAATGGCAATTTAGTAGCTCCAATGAATCCAAGTCTTACTGAAGCGCTGAGTTGCCAGAAAGCTCTAAGCTAGGTTAAGCATCTCAATATGTCAAATGTTATTTTTGAGTCTGATGCTCTCTCACTTGTTCAAGCTATCAGAGGCAAGCATCAAAAATTTTTCTATTTTAGTGAAGTTGTTAATGATTGTAAGTTATTTTTTGCAAAATTTGTCAACTACTTTATTATTTTTGTGAAACGTTCAGCGAATCAAACTGTTCATGTAATAGCTAAATCAATTGATTTTATGTATGCTTGTAAGTAATGAAAGGACGTCTTTTCATTATTCTTATATGATGTAATAAAATATGATTTGATTATTTAATAATATTCTTTACCTTTCGAAAAAAAAAAAAAAAAAAACTTGAATTCCTCTTATAAAGAAGAAGTTCGATTTATGAACTCGTGGTAGGGTTAGGCCTCATTGGCTGGCTGGTGCATAAATTAGGGTAATTGTTTTGAGAAATGAAGTACTACTTTTAAGATAAAAAATTGTTTATTTAAAAAAAAAAGATGAAAAATTGTCAAAATTTAAAACAATCCATGGCCCTCGGGTAGGTACTATTAATACTAATTCTGGGGGTTTTGACACATCTTTTTAAAGTGCCGCAAGGACAGTTGGGCATTTATAAGCCAAACCAAAAAATTCAAGCTTGGTTGGTTGTTTGGGCAGTTATGGGACTCAAAACAAAGTGAAGAGACTTGCAATCATCGCCAAGCTTTTGTTCACTACCTAAACCTAACTTGGTGGCGGATTCTCCAAAACCCATCTCAAACCACCAAACAAAACTCTCTCTTTGTTAATTCCTTCTCTTCATCTGATAACCCAAAGTTATAAACTTTTAAATTCGTTCAAGATTTTTAGAGGGAGAGAAGGAAGAAAGAGATTAACCGATTGATAGAGATGGCAACCATTGCTGGTAGTTGTTCTTCTAGTGTTCTGTTTAGAAGCCAAGAAATTGGGAGCAATGGAGCTTCTCTGGCTCAATACAATGGGCTTAGACCTCTGGAGAATATGCAATTAGCTCCTCCTGGGTCTAAGTCAAGTGGGTTCCTTTCAATTTCAGGTATGAATTCTTCTCCATCTTCTCTTAGTAGAAGCAATTTGTATATTATGTGAAACTTTGGATTAGTTCTTTTTTTTTTTTTAAATGTTAAATGCATCTTCTTTTTCTTGCCAAGTTTTAAAGAATGCCCCAATTTCAATTTCCTATCTTGTGATTATTATTGGAATTTGGAAATGATTTTTTTTTTCTGTGATCCTTCTCTAAATTGTTATCAATCACATAAATTGAGTTTAGACTCACCATAATGTAGCTAGAGTTGATTCCAGTTAGTATTTTATATAACTAAACATATACCCATTATTTAACTGCACCTCTTCCAATTTTTTGGATTAAAAAAAAATTGCTTTTATGTGATCTTTTTATCTCCACTGATGATTAATTTGGTGTTCCTTGCTAGAGTAAATATATCTTCATTGTGATTCTAAATTTGCTTCTTGTTGATTCAAAATTTCTTTAATTCTTGAGAAGAATTAATAAGGTTATCCTATGCCAAATCATTTGATTTTGTAGTGAAGTCTAATTTAGTTTGCTATATCCAGCTCCAAAATCTAGAACAATCAGAGCCATGGCTTCCCCAAATGTTTCAGCTCCCAAACGAGAAAAAGATCCCAAAAAACGAGTTGTCATAACAGGAATGGGACTAGTTTCAGTTTTTGGTAATGACATTGATACATTCTATAACAAACTACTTGAGGGAGAGAGTGGGATCAGCCTAATAGATAAATTTGATGCTTCTAATTTCTCTGTTCGATTTGCGGGTCAGATTCGTGATTTTTCATCTAAAGGATACATTGATGGAAAAAATGATCGTCGTCTAGATGATTGCTGGAGGTACTGTCTAGTGTCTGGTAAGAGGGCCCTTGAAGATGCCAACCTTGGCTCTGAAGTGCTTGAAAATGTAAGTCATATAACTCTTCATTGCTGAGTATGATTCATGTAACTCTTCATTGCTGAGTGTGATTCACACATTATTAAACTAGATATTCAATGTGTTTTTTTATATGTATGTCCTCCAGATGGACAAAACAAGAATTGGAGTGCTGGTAGGAACAGGGATGGGAGGCTTAACAGCTTTTAGCAATGGAGTTGAAGCTCTTATCCAAAAGGGATATAAGAAGATAACTCCATTTTTCATCCCTTATTCCATCACCAATATGGGCTCAGCATTGTTAGCTATTGATACTGGCTTAATGGGACCTAATTACTCCATTTCAACTGCTTGTGCAACTGCAAATTACTGCTTCTATGCAGCTGCTAATCACATTAGGAGAGGTGAAGCAGACATTATGGTAGCTGGAGGCACTGAGGCTGCTGTTATCCCGACTGGTGTTGGTGGGTTTATAGCTTGCAGGGCACTGTCTCAAAGAAATGATGACCCCAAGAAAGCTTCAAGACCTTGGGACAAAAATCGTGATGGTTTTGTCATGGGAGAAGGAGCTGGTGTGCTGGTAAATACAGGCTTATTTTCTTTGATATCTAGTTATGTTGGCATTATATCAGTACCTTCTTTAAGAGTTAAAATTTTATTTGTACGAATTTTGTTCAATTACAACAGATTATGGAGAGCTTGGATCATGCAATGAAAAGAGGAGCCAATATAATTGGAGAGTATTTAGGAGGTGCTGTAACTTGTGATGCTCATCACATGACTGATCCTCGGTCCGATGGTCTAGGAGTTTCAACTTGCATTACCAAGAGCTTAGAAGATGCCAAAGTTTCCCCTGAGGAGGTAAGACCTCTCACTGGTTTCTTGACAAAATTGGCACTTTCATTGATAAGATGATATTCCCCACCATTCTGGATTCTAATATGAAGTTTGCTGTGCTGAATATCTGATTTACAGGTGAACTATGTTAATGCTCATGCAACTTCAACGCTTGCAGGTGATTTGGCTGAGGTTAATGCCATCAAGAAAGTCTTTAAGGACACGTCAGAGATTAAGATAAACGGGACTAAGGTAAGATATTGTAACCGTGTGTGGTAGATCAATGAAATTATGTAGTTGAATTTTTTAAAAAATGAAATGGAAAATTCTGTTTTTTGCTAATTATTCTGTTCTTTTCTTATCTTAGTCAATGATTGGACACGGGCTTGGTGCTGCTGGTGGACTAGAAGCCATAGCAACCATAAAAGCAATCACCACAGGATGGCTACATCCAACAATCAATCAAGATGTATGCACCAAAACTCCCATTTCTCATTTTTGTCTATTCCAATAGTATCTTCTAAACAAATTCCATGTCCTTGTATTATTGATCTCTGTAGAACTTGGAGCCTGATGTCACTATTGACACTGTTCCTAATGTGAAGAAGCAGCATGAAGTCAATGTTGGTATGTGTTCTTTTTGCTTTGTGCTAGCACATATATAGGCAGTCTTTTTTTTTTTTAACCAACATTTTAGTGTTTGACAAATGAATTTTATTTTTCATCAATTTGATTTCAGCTATCTCAAATTCATTTGGTTTTGGAGGGCACAATTCTGTGGTTGTTTTTGCTCCATTCGCACCTTAACTCGATAAAACTCGAGCCAAGCATTAATTTTCTGTTTCATTTTTCCTTTGATTTTGGGTGTAAAATTGGCTCAAGGTTGATAGCAATAGAGTGGATATCGGAGCATTCATGATTTTTGCAGTGATTAGTACTCGGATTATGCAATCCATTTGATCATAATTTTATCTGAAACCTTGCAACTCTTTGTGATAAGATTGGATTCAGTGTTTCTTAATAAGTGAATAAAAGCATACATATTGTCTCCTTCATGGTGTTCTTTTTCTTCTTCTTCTTCTCTACTAAATACAAAGTACAAAAGTAACAAAACCTTTCTTGAGCTCAGAACTCAGACCGAGTGA
>CATKHJ011141476.1:0-17089 GCA_949750685.1 Vernicia montana
ATTGATATATTATTCATCAATTGTATAGGTATATATACAAGCCTAGGAGTCCTAATTTAGGAAGGAAAATCTCCTATATTAATTACTATAAATCAGTCTATATATAACTTTCCTATTCTATATATACACAGTCTGTAACACTTCCCACTCATGGGACATAAATGAAACTATATGATACTCTATGGTGTTTGGATGATGCTATTAAAAACTTGTTTGGTTATTAATTCTTGTGTTTTTTTTCCTATTTTTTATTTTTCTTTGAACTTTCTCAGCTGTGAACTCGGGAACAAAATTTTTTTCACTATAATGGGCATGAAAGATTTAGCAAGAATATATGCATGTAGCATGCACTTGTTCTTTGACACTTCTTTTTCTCAATGCTTCCTTCTTTATTAAGTTATTCATTTTTTTTTTTCCAATACATTCTTATTCTGCTTGTAATTTATGGATGTGAAACTGCTTTGTGAAATTTGGTTGTCTTACATTACTATTATATTTTCAAAATGGTGTTTAGGTTGTGCTAAAGGAAAATTTGATTCTTACACTATTCAGGGATGAGGTCAGTGTTGCTGTTTTTTTTTTTTTTTTTTGGTTGTCAAAACTGCATTCCCCTTTTAACAATATCTGGTTTTCATTGAAATCTTAAATTTGCAGCATGTATTATTGCATGAAGATTATCAATTATATGTTTTGCCACGGATATTAGAATCAAAGAAGATGGCTAAATCTGGACGTACTAAACAAAAGGAAGCAGATTTGGAGTACAGTGTGGCAAAGCAGGTTGAGAAAATGATAAGGTATAACTGATATTTCCGATTGGATAATTTTGATGCAAAGAGGTAGCAAATTGAATTAGACTTAGAGCATGAAATACCTTATATTGGTCTAGTTAAATCCTTTTTCAATCTGGTTTCTGGAAATTACTGTATTAACCTACAAAAAAGCAAGTGTATGCTCAATATTTATCTACATGAATTTCTTCCCTGATTAAATTGTCGAGGACAAATTATGGAATTTGAGATCTATTAGCACCCATTTTTATTGACTTAAACTTGGTACTTGTTAAAAGCCAATACTTTGTGTGCTGTTTGAAAAGAGGATCATGCATGCATAAATTTACCAGAAGCAAACTATGAACAGTCACTTGACATTTTTTAGCTTATATTTGAATTTGAATCCAAAAAGCATTAGGTTGCCTGTATATCTTCGAACACGAAATAAAAAGTTGTCATTTATGTCTTTTGGCATATTTTAAGCTTCAGAGTTCAAACTGAGTTCAACCAGGTGGTGGTGTGGAAGAGAATAATTTCAATAAGTTCTGAACTCTGTTCAAAGAAAAAAGAAGTTCTGAACTGAATAGACATTTCCAATGCATTTTACAAAAGGTAGCATGTAAAAATATAAGGGGGAAAAAATACAGAGACACCCATTGCAGTGATGATTCTAGCATTATGGAAATTCTAGCTTATAGAGAACACTCACTTACCTTTGTTGGTCTGGCGATAAAATAAAATGATTAAGATGTGAAGCTAGCCAACTGGATGAATCCTTGATCATTTATATTTTAAATTTCTACTATGCTGAAAAATGGATCAATTCATTCCTCTGAACAGAAATTCCAATAGTGATGTTAATATTGCCTTGTATAGTTCAGAATCTTTGAGATTTTTTCATTGTGTTGATAATGCAATAATACACTATCTCTGGTATGCCTCTTTTCGTGTTAAAATTTCTGCAAGCATGCTACTGACATTTATTAGACGACCTTCAATCCCAAAAAAACAAAAAGAGAAAAGAAGAATAAATCAATTACCTTCTTGTAATTCTTTTGTAATAAAAGGAAATAGAAGACAAATCAGCCTGCCTAGTTTTTCAGTATCAGTCTAATTTCAGAATTGGTAAATGGTTGCAGTGAAGTACATGAGCAAGCACTCCTATCGTGTGAAGTCATTCACCGTGAGAGGAGAATATTGTTAAAGCAAGAAATTGGAAGAATGGTGCTCTTTTTTACAGATCAGCCAAGTTTATTGGCTCCCAACATACAGGTAAGACTACCCATTTACTCACTACAGACTTCATCAAACAGGAGTCATTGTGCTTCTTTTATCTCTTAATTTTGCATACGCTTTTAAAGGAGCTTTCAGAACATTATATAGGTTGCTCTTGCATTTTTTGGATGAGTCTCAAGATCATGTAGCTAACTAATTCTATATTTGGAATCCTTTTATTGTGTCCAAGGCGGGAAATACTTGTTTTCTGTGGAACATGTTTTTTTAGTTGAAAATCCTTGGACTTGCCACAGGCTACATTTATGAAACTGTTTGGAGAAGACTTGGTAGCTCCTAAAATTTTGTGCTCAGTTTTTTATTGGAGGGTAGTGCAATTATCTTTAAGGTGCATCATTTGTCTTTGCACTATTTTTTGGGACAGAACTGTTTTCCCACTTTATCTGTGGTTTACAGCTTCTGGTAATTTAGGAGGGGTATCCTTGTCAGACATTTAATACATTTGGCCTTTGGAGAGTTGTTAATTCTGTTTTTTGAAGTCCTTTTTCCATATTAAAGAAGAGTCAGCCCCATTCTTGAACTTATCATCTTTATGATCACTAATACGTAATATTTTCAATTACTTATATGTGTGCACTTTTGTGAACACTTGTGTTATATTTTTACTTACACAGAAGGTTGATCTAGTAAAAATTTTGTAGGGTAGTTTAGGCTGATCTAGGAGAATAGGGAAGCTAGCAGAATAAAAAAAGAAGATAAGAAAATACTGAAACTTTTCAATCTCATTCCTTTTCATTTCCTTAGTAATCAAGTTACATGTTTACCCAGAGTATGCGTGGAATGATGCTGATTGAAACAGTTTTTCACTAATTTTATGGTGTTACCTACAGATGGTGTTTTCTGCACTGGCTTTGGCTCAATCTGAGGTCATCTGGTATTTCCAACATGTAGGAATTGCATCATCAAAATCTAAAGCTGCTCGAATGGTACCAGTAGACATAGTATGTCAGCTTCTCCCATGTATTGCTTAAATAATTTATATTATTAGTTTGGTTGCCAGCATCCCCCAACAGAGCTGATTAGAGGAAAATAATCTGTATGGCCTAACTAGTTTTGGACTGAGACTTGAGTTGTAGAGTAATGTGACTCCCAACAAAATTGTGAAATGTTGTAAATTAAAAGTTGTGTTATTTTTGGTTGCAGGATCCAAGTGACCCAACTACTGGTTTCTTGCTAGATGGAATGGATCGTTTATGTTGTTTAGTGCGCAAGTATATTGCAGGTTAGAATGGGCTGGTGCAAGCTAACTTTTGCATTCTCCATGTGGTATATATTGTGTTGATATCCATGTAATGAAATCTAAATATATAAAACAGTTAAAAGCACATTAAAAATATTGCACTTGTCTCACAAGTTTTTTTTTTTTTTTTTTAAGGCTGCGATTGAGACTTTATCCTTGGTTACTGGTCCTTTGTATTATTGTTGACTAGTTCTCTTGAATTCCAGATCCTATGGTGTTTTAATGTTTTTGGAAATTTTATTTATTGTGTCAATGACAATGTGGATGTGAAAGCTATTTTTGGTGCATATTTTCCCAAAGTTTGGGCTGCTAGATGGAATTGTCTATGAAATAATAGTTGGTTGTTTCTCATAATGAAGAATGATACAACTAACCTTAAAAGCTCATAAAAGCAATTTAAGGATTCCTATGTTTGTAAAATATAGTTTCTAGAAGTTTAGAAGTCTTAAGGAATGGATATCAAGCCATTGCGTGGGGGAATTAAGCAAGAGTGAAAAACTGCTCTCTCATCCTTTCTGCAGGAGGTCTAATGTTCATAATTCATTAGTTGCGAACAGCAGCCCATGCATTTACCAGTACAATGATGTAAATACTTTGGTCTATACCATATTATTGCATCACTCTATTATTTGAGTTTTTGCATGACAACTATGTTCAATATCATGCAGTGTACTTTTCTAGTCGCATATGGTAGCTAACTTGCAATTCAAATTTCTTACATAAGAATGGGGCTATGTACTTGATTTTTGTTCTAATTTATCAATAGAAAATGGAGAACAAGTTTACTAGAGCTAGGATAGCACTCGTCTAATGAGAATTGGTCTTCATTCATCCAATGTTTGTTGTGCTGATATTTATGTTCTCTTTGAATATCAGCCATACACTTGTACAGCTGCTATATATTTTGCAATGCTGTTCTCTTCATTCACAGACCTTTCATATTGATCAAGATTATTAAAGATGTTTCATGTGCAATGCAGCTATTCGAGGATATGCATTATCATACCTTTCTTCATGTGCTGGTAGAATCCGTTTTTTGTTGGGAACCCCAGGAATGGTGGCTCTTGATCTTGATGGTAGCTTGAAAGGGCTTTTACAGCAGATTGTTCATCATCTTGAAAATATACCAAAACTGCAGGGTGAAAATATTTCTGCCATCACATGTGATTTATCCGTAAGAAATCTTTGTAAACCGTGCCTTATGTTCAATATATTTTTGGTTAAGATTGTGAAATTTGAACTATTATCTATTTGCTTTTGAAGTACCGCAAACTACAATTAAGAAACATCTCAATTACATAAGAATTTTTCACTCACATCTGAAAGGTAAATTCTTAATGGAGACAGTTGACAAGATGTATTGGAGGTGGTGTTGTTTGGAAAAAAGAGGAAAAAAGACACAATCATGATCTTTGTTTATCCTCTCAACTCTGCAATGGATGAAGCCTTCGGGAATGTCATTATATTTTACATGCCTTAAGAAGTTTTCACTTGTTTCTTCTGTCTTTTTCATCCATTTAGAAATTTGCTTGCAGGAAATTCACATAGACAAGAAATCTAGAGTTTTGAGGGGCTGTGAATAATACTTGGGATAATGTATCAGAAAAATTGTATTATAGAGAAAGAAAAGTAGATTGAGAGAGAAATGGGTTTGGTGAAATGGGTTACTTGCAACATAAGAATTTTCTTTTCAGAAACTGCTGATTGCTGTTCAATAGAATCTCTATAGATAATAAAGTGACTTTTAAAAAAAAAAAAATTCAGGCTTTTGATAAGAGAATTAATAATTGTTTTGATCTAAGACACCCTTATGCGTAAGGATTCCTTTCTCCCATTTTTCTCTAGATTTGATCAAGACCTACACTGAACTTTCCCAACTCTGACATTTTTTTCCTTTGAACACCTGTAATTCTCATCATGCATAGATATATAGCAGTCAAAGAAACCACTGGTATTTATTAGATTTGTTTTGACTTTTCTTATGTGATATGGCTATATAAGATGAGGTAATAATTGGCCTAACTTCACGATAATCATATTAGAGTTAAATCTTGAGCTTTTTATACTTTATTATTCTCATATCACAGATAATGATATGAAATTTCTTATTGAGCTTATCATTAGTCTAGAACACTAATCTTTGTTGTTATTTCAGTATTGGCATCTTCATGAGGATGTTGTTCATTGCATCATCATTTGTCATTGTTAAGCAGGAATTCCGTAAGGATTGGTTGTCAATATTGATGATTGTCACATCCGCTAGGTCATCTATAAACATAAGACATTTGGAGAAAGCTACTGTCTCCACTGGAAAGGAAGGATTGCTATCAGAAGGAAATGCTGCCTACAATTGGTCCAGGTATTATTGAATTTTTATTTGATATGACTCATGTTATCACCTATCTTTGTACCAAAGCCTTAATAAAGAGTTGAGTTATAAAATAATTGGATTATTTGGTGGCCTTTAGAAGTGCATGCAAGCCGCAAGGCCGTTGCACCTTTTAGCTCCAAGTGAGTCTCATTCACCTAGGCACATTTGAAGTGTACAAAATGCATGCCTAGGCTTGAGGCTCTAGGCACAAAAAAGTGCACACCTTTATTATTGATTACGTGATTGGTTTGAGGGTAGTTTCAATTTAAACCAAATGTGGTTTTTTTTTTTTTTTTTTTTTTCAAGTCCTAAAATCATAAACTTTTGATACATTTGGTAGTAATTGTAAGCAAAAGGGAGGAAAAAAAAAACATTTGGGCTAAATTTAAACTAGCCCCAAACGTTAGGGTTTCTCGTGTAATTAAGACTATATTTTACTTCACTGAGGTGCATGCCTATATATACATATCAGCACTTAAATGTGCCTAGCTCTTTTAACAACATCCTTTGGTGGTGAATTATAGAGAGAAGCTACTTCCCTAGCCTGGCCAAAAGTGGAAGAGAATGAGGAAGAGGATTCTAGAAAACTATTTTGATGTTTTCATCTCTTTACCTTTTGATTTATGATTGTTGAACTTCTCTTTAATCAAGAAACATGGAAGCACCTATTGTGCATTTCATGAAATTGATTACTAAATTATACAGGAGTTTTAGAGCATTAAAACATAATGGAGACAGTGTTTCCACACAAGTCTTGCGCAGAATCTAAGGGCTGAGAAAATCAAAATGAATACTGTATCATTTGATTTGAATGAGATCAGTTGTAAAATCAACTATGCATTGAATGTAATGTAATTTGAACAATTACTAATGCATCCTTAAGCAATGTTTTCCAAACATTGAAAATTGAAGTGACCTAATCTCATGAATGGGTCATTCTACAGCATTTTGTTATACAAATCTCCAGGATTCATAGATGCACTCATCTGTGAAAGTTTGAAGGTTGTTGTGCCTATTAAAAAGCAACTTTAACATATGGCTTTTATAATGGCCTTTGCAAGTCTAGATTTTTTGGTTAAATGCCAGAGTATGGTATGACAGCCTGCCATATTATGCCAAACTGTTATGTGGTTTTGCTTGGTGCCTTGGCCTGTTCTCCATCTTTTGTTTTCTAGTGGTTTTGTTGAGCTTGCACATGAGAAGTAATGTTGGGGAGACAGCTCATGGTAGGAAATTGTGGAAATGATATTGGCATAAGGTTGAAATCATAATCTTGATGCAAATCTCATGTTGGAAAAATGGTTATTGAAGGTTTTTATGTAAACCCCATAATATAGGTTTTTATATTCCCGAAACAGCATTTAAGTTTAGTGTGTCTCTATATTGTATTTGGTCAAATGTAGTTATTCTGTTCTGAAGGTAAATCCAATATTTGTATGTATGAAAGATTGTTGAAATATACAGCAATTAAGCATATGAATTTCTTTCAATGCAAGATGTGTCGATGAATTGGAGTCTCAATTATCAAAGCATGGAAGTCTGAGAAAACTGTATTTCTACCACCAGCACCTAACAGCAGTGAGTTCTTACCTTCAGAATTTATTTTAAATTTTTAGGTCTTGAAGGCTGGTCTTGACAACATCCTCATTGGGTGGTATAATCCCCCTATTTCTTTGCCCTTTACGCTCAATGAAGATAGAATTTGAGACATATATGCATGTACAATTGCTTGTTATTTCCAATGCTGCTTTGCTTGCTTGGTTTCATTTTATGCATAGGATCCTTGCTACTCCTTTCTGTTGCATGACATACAGCCCATGGGTAACTTTGAGGTCACATGATTGCCATAGGTCTTCAGGAACACTATGTTTGGACCAGAAGGACGTCCCCAGCATTGCTGTGCATGGCTTGGTGTTGCCAGTAGTTTTCCAGAGTGTGCTTCACCAATTGTTCCGGAAGAGGTGATATATTATTTACTTATTTTTGTTTTTTGGGGTTTGGGGGAGATGTTGAAGCAGATGGGTTATGATTCATTAGTAAGAAAAAATCACAGTTCATGGCAGTGTGAATGTGACCCAAAAAAATACATGACAAGGGAATAGGGTAAAAAACAGAGGTGGATAAAGTACAATTCCTCCATGGGAACAAAAGAACTTCTAAAAATTTATGTGGTGATTTCATGTGTAGATACTTTATATGCTATCAAAAGCAATGCTATTTTTTTCTTATCTAAAAAAAATTCCTTCCATATATTCTTCCTCACCTAACACATTGATACTATTATCCAAGCCAATAATACTTTTCTTGTTATCCATTAACTTCATATTCGAAGGAATATGTGGTATTTAGTTACTGAATGTCATTACAATGAATATGAACTCTGCTACATATTTAGAGGATGTTTGTCATTTATTTTTGTCTTCCAGTTGAATCTAGCGAAGACAAAATGCATGGTAAACCATCATGCAGTAACAAAGAAAATGGAGTAATTTACAATGGTGGTTACTGAACTTTGTACTCAATTTCAATTTGGTCACAAATCTTCAATTTGCATTAATTGTCATCAAATTTCAGTTTCATTTCAATTGAAAGAATGTCATTAGAAGTCAGTGAAAAGCTTGCCAGAGAGCTCATTTTTTCTTGTGTTGGCCAGTATCTAAGCACGAAGTCCAATTCTTGACTCTCTCTCTCTCTCTCAATTTTCATTTCTCCATTTTATCTCTCAAGTCTAGCAACCATTTCAGCTTTCCAGTGGGTCTATCACTAGATTCCAAGTTACTTTCATTCAATTGAGACTAAATAGAAATTTAATTAGCAAATTGATGCAGATTAATGATCTGTGATCAAATTGAAACTAATTGCAAAGTGCACGACTACGAGTATAATTAGCCCAATTCACAAGATACATTTTTTAATATAAAAGTCACATGGCACAATTTTATAGTTCATAATCTTTTTGAAAACAAGTTTGCAGACAGATGAATTGCTTTTTCCATCATTTTTCAGTTCAAAAGTTTCCGTTTATTATGACTTGGTGGAACTCGATATGTTTTCTTATGTTTAATGTTATTGGAA
Source organism: Vernicia montana (assembly GCA_949750685.1). NCBI lineage: Eukaryota > Viridiplantae > Streptophyta > Magnoliopsida > Malpighiales > Euphorbiaceae > Vernicia > Vernicia montana. The sequence continues at coordinate 8,753 of CATKHJ011141476.1, forward strand.
TTCTGATTTCATTGTAAACTAAAGCGTTGAGTGTGAAAATTCTGAAATAAACTTTTGGTAGAATGATTGTTGCTTTTCTTCTAGTTATTGATTATTGAATTATGTAGCAGTCTCCCACCCCCATCAAACGTATCTCTGTATGGGACATTAATTTCTCCTTTCCCTCCCCACTTTCTCTCCCTTCCTTCCAACTCACACTTATTCTACAAGTTTCCTTTCTCATCAGAAGTAAAAAAAAAGAAGTGGAAATGATGTGACATTCACTGAATATTTTATTGCAAGTAGGTTACCAAAATCGGGCGAGATGCAGTCCTATATGTTGAATCTCTTATTGAATCTGTCATGGGAGGATTGGAGGGCTTGATCAATATTCTTGATTCTGATGGAGGGTTTGGCGCCTTGGAGACTCAGGTTGTTACCTTTAGATGATCCTATAACATATAAGGAATTTTTTTATCGAGACTATGCTTAGTTTATTTATTAATATCTTTTTGTGAAAATCTCAGCTTCTTCCGGAGCAGGCAGCTTTTTATTTGAATAATGCATCCAGAGTTTCAATTCCTTCAACAAAATCTCCCAAAGGAGCTGTTGGCTTTCCCCTGCCTGGCCACGAGAGTTATCCTGAAAATAATAGTTCTATAAAAATGTAAGGCAGCCTATATTTTTGTCCTTGTTGAATCTGCAAGGCTACATTTAGATCTTGACTTTTGTGTTGATTTCAGGTTAGAAGCTGCAATGCAAAGGTTGACTAACTTATGTTCAGTTTTGAATGACATGGAGCCGATATGTGTTCTAAACCATGTTTTTGTTCTGAGAGAGGTGAGGCATGCCATTTCTTTTCTTTCTTGTTCCTTTCCTCTCTCCCCCACCCCCTACATCTCCACTCAAATTTGATTATATAATTACAAAATCTTATACAAGTTTTTTTGTTATATCAAAAGAATAACAGTAATTTAGAAAATGAGTAAAGAATAACAAAATTATGAGAAGGTGCTAAACTACTGCTGCCTCAAATTGATCAGAACCTCGTAATGGGTTATATACTGAATAGAGGAAAAATATGCCAGAGAATGAATATGAAAATAAAAAGTTTTGGGAAGTTTTTCTTGTTTTCTCGGAATGATGACTTCTTTGACCTATCATTGCACAAGAGATGTGCATTACATCATTTTTATCCTCAAGATGCATAGCATCTAATTCTTGGATTACTGTCATAACATTTAAGCTTTTTGTGTAGTACATGAGAGAGTGCTTCCTCAGTAACTTCAGGAGAAGATTGCTTGCAGTATTAAAAACTGACAATGATCTTCAGCGGCCTTCTGTGCTAGAGTCATTAATTCGCAGGCACATGAGCATAGTCCATCTAGCCGAGCAACACATAAGCATGGACCTAACCCATGGTGTTCGAGAAGTTCTACTAATGGAGGCCTTTTCAGGACCAGTTTCTTCTCTGCACTTGTTTGAAAAACCACCTGAGCAGCTTACTGGATCAGCCACTGAAGTTGTATGCAATTGGTACATAGAAAACATTGTCAAAGATATATCTGGTGCTGGAATCTTGTTTACACCAATGCACAAATGTTTCAAAAGCACAAGGCCTGTTGGTGGATATTTTGCAGAGTCAGTTACTGATCTTGGGGAACTGCAGTCCTTTGTCCGTATTTTTGGTGCCTATGGAGTTGACAGACTAGACAGAATGATGAAAGAACACACTGCTGCACTTTTAAATTGCATCGACACATCATTACGTTCAAACCGAGAAGTGTTAGAGGCAGTTGCTGGCAGCATGCATTCTGGTGATCGAATAGAGAGAGATGCATCTTTGAAGCAGATCGTGGACTTGGACACAGTAATTGGATTTTGTATTGAGGCAGGGCAAGCCCTTGCTTTTGATCAGCTTCTTGCTGAAGCTTCTGGAGTTGTGCTTGAAGAAGGTGCACCTTTGATATATTCGTTACTTGCTGGGGTAGTTAAGCATATACCTGAAGAAATGCCTGAAAAGAGAGAAATTAAGAGGATAAGGGGGGTGGCAAATAGTGTTGATCTGGTTGTGGATCATGATTCTGAGTGGGTAAGATCAATTCTGGAAGAGGTTGGTGGTGCAAATGATGGTTCTTGGACCTTGTTGCCTTATTTATTTGCAACCTTCATGACATCAAGCATCTGGAACACCACTGGGTTCAATGTCGACACTGGGGGCTTCAACAACAATATCCATTGCTTGGCAAGGTTTGTTTTTGTTTTGCAACCACATATTCAATTGGGTTGACAGGGCTACTGAATAAAGATATTTTCAGTACTTGAACATTGGTTCATTGAACATCTAATTATATATATATATATATATATATATATATATATCAAAGTGAGAGAGAGAGGGGGGGGGGGGGGGGGGGCGGGGGAGATGAATAGATAGATGGTTTCCAATTTTTAACTCATAAGGATCAATCTCTCTATGCAAATGTTCTTCATATTATTTGTGCTATGGGGTCTTATGAAGAGGATATCTGTGTCTATAAACATTAACTTGGTTTCATTAGTTTGGATATTGATGAAGGTGTCATGTCAAATTTGCTTCTTGCTCCACCACCCATTGAAACAAGAAACATATCAGAGTGTTGATCAGACTTGTGCATTTACACTATATACTCGTAAACAAGAGGTTTTGAATATCAATTACTAATATCTGTGCCTTGCACATCAAATCTTGCATGCAGGTGCATGAGTGCTGTGATTGCTGGAAGTGAGTTTGTTAGACTGGAACGTGAACATCAGCAGAGGCAGTCTCTCTCTAATGGTCATGTTGGTGAAGCTTTGGATACTGAAATACATAGCCGTTTGTCTGCTGAAGCAAGTATCAAATCTGCAATGCAGCTTTTTGTTAAATTTGCTGCTGGAATTGTGCTTGATTCTTGGAATGAAGCTAATAGGTAATATCAATGCATACACAGATGCAAACATGCATGTTCTTGTCTCTTTATTTGTGCATGTGTAAATACTACTTTTAGTGCCTCATTTTTAAAGTTGCTTGTTAGCCTGAAAAACCTATATCTTCCAGGTTTCTACTCCATTAAATTCTTTTATCTTTGAATACCAAGAAAAAAGTAGCTACTTTTTCTAATGTATTCAAATAATCACCTCAATAGTATATTGATCTAGATGTATTTGGACCATTCAAACTTTCATATCCATTGCATTTTTTTTTTCCAGTTTATGTTCCCCACTCATCCTTTCATCATTATCACGTATCTCATCTGAATTTTTTAACAACACATTGTGGCTTGTATACATGTGCATTCTTTGGCAAACATATTTCTTCTTAGAGCATTTAACATAAATTCCCCAAGACAGGAGCTCATTAAAAATCACGTGGTTCTTATTAATATTTACTCATAGCAAAATAGATTATTATTGAATTGCAATTGTTCATTCATCTCAGTTTTCAGGTACCAGTGTTGTTAAAGAGCTCCAAAATGTATTTGTAATGGCATTATAAAATGATAATTTTTTTTTTTAAATGTTAAAGAGAAAAATTCATTTCTTGCACATAGAATGCTCTCTTAATTTGCTCAGTGGTCAATAAACCACAGTTTTTCTTCTACTGAATGCTTTCTAGTCCTTCGGTGACTAGCATGCTGGTGGTTCCTTTTTCTTGTTCTCTTTTTCCATTTGCCCTTTCCTCATCTTGCTGCTATGCTATACTCAGTAGTTCTTGTTATGAATTTAAATGTTAAAAGTTAAATATTCCAATGTTCTGCACAGATCTCATCTCGTAGCGAAGCTTATTTTCTTGGATCAACTCTGTGAGATCTCTCTGTACCTTCCAAGAAGTTCCCTTGAAGCTCATATTCCCTATGCAATCCTCCGTTCGGTATACAGCCAATACTACTCAAATTCTCCTTCCATGCCACTAGCACTACTAAGTGCATCGCCTCGCCATTCACCTGCTGTATCAGTATCACATGCATCTCCTGTGGTGAAGCAGCCTCGAGGAGATTCAACACCTCAGTATGGTGCTAATGATTCAGGATACTTCAAGGGAACATCATCCCACAGCCAAGAACACCCATATGATATTGATAGTGGAAACTTTCGCAGCACTGAAAGCAAACACCGGAATGTTCGCCGGTCTGGGCCTTTGGATTATAGTTCAAGCCGCAAAGTTAAATTCAATGAAGGCTCAACTTCAGGCAGCACAGGTCCCAGTCCATTGCCAAGATTTGCAGTATCAAGATCTGGCCCTCTCTTGTATAAATAGAAACATGGTAGAGATTAGAGGGTCGTAAATTATCCACTTGTCAATTTATCAGTTATATATAAGAACACATTATTACATAGCTAATATATTCAAAATTTGTCATAATGTAAATGTAATACTTAGCAAATTTATCTTTATATTGTTTCTAATCATATTATTTAATACCTTAGGTCAAAAATCACTTAGGTGATGTGTTCTTTATGTGGTTGACTTTTATATTGTTTCTATTGTTGTGTGATGAAATTGATAGAAGGATCTGTGGTTTTATGTTTAGGGGGACAACACAACAAAGTGGAAGTATGCAGGTCAAAGTCCAATCAAAGTTAATCAAAATCATTTTAAAGTTAAATCATGTGTTAAGGCTGCAATGGCGGTTTGGTGCAACATAGGATAAATTATTGTAATGATTTTTATTGTCGAAACAAGATTTCAATTCGTTACAAGTTAGATGATTGAACTTCAATTTTCTTGTAATTGTGTTCAGTTTGGGCTGGTTTAGTAGTGAACTGGCGGTGCGGACGATAGTCTATTTTAAGATAAATGATAATTTGGTTTCTTGATAAATATTTTTTATATTTTTTTTTGATATTTAAAACGTTTTAAAAAATTAATTAACGGAAAATATTTTCTTGATCAATAGAAAATTAAGGGACTGCTTAGTTATGAAAAATAAAAACAGTTTTTCAGAAAAATACTCCTAAGAAAATTAGAAAATATATCTGAATGTTTAGTTGTAATACTTTTTAATTTAGAAAATTAGAAATTTATTTTCAAAAATTTTCAAATTATAAGTATTGTTTAGGGAATAAAAAAAAATATGTTTCTCAATTTAAAAAACACGTACCTTCTTTATGATGTCGCGTGTTGGATTTCGAAACCCAACATCACTTTTTTAATTGACCTGAATTCTTGCTTTTTTTTTTTTTTTTTTTTTTTCTCATATAATTTATTATTTCTTTAGATATGTATATATATGCTTTTTTTCCCACAATTCTTACTATTTTTCTTTTTCATATACCTATTATTTCTTTAGATATAAATATACTAATAATGGTTGTGCATGATTATACTTTAATTTTTTGCAACTTAAATAATAGCAAAGAATATATATATATATATATATATATATATATATATAATCTTTCATAATTTTAAAATATTACTAATAATTTTCATAATTTTTTAAATTTTATTTTTAAAATGTATCTTTAAATTAAAAAATATTTTAAGTAATCATATTATAAGATTATCAATATATTCATATCTAATGATTATTTTAGTAATATAAAATTTATTTAATAATAAAATATATTACAAAATAAAAGTTAAAAAATAACAAATATAGAATTGCAAAATTGGAAATGAATATAATTTTCAGTTCTCTAAATTTCAAATTGAAAAATGAAAAGTTAGAAAATTGAAAAAGAAAAAGAAAATTAGAAAATAAAAATAGAAAATATTTTCTGCAACTAAACAAAGCCTAAGTTATTTATAAGGAAAATGACTTCATTTTTTTAAAATGGAAAGTTATTTTCTGCATTTTTACAAACTCATTATAATAAAAAAAAATATGTAAATACAAATTCATTAATTCGCCGATCATCGATACTCATTACTAGTGACTATTGATGACCACCGTCGGCTGCCGATGATCATTGACAACCACCGCCAGTCGCCGACGACCACCAAATTTATCATTTTTATATATATATATGTTTATAGTCTTATAAATTAAAATTTTAAATATTTTTTAAATAACTTATAATATTATAATCAGATAACATAAAATTAGTTTTTAAAAAAATATTTTTTCAGAAAATATTTTTTTTGAAAAATATTTTCCAAAAATGAGTTATTTTTCGCGAAATAAATAAAGTCTTAATTAATTTTTCTCAATCAAAGTGAGGAGAGAGATACATTTAGGATTTATAGTATTTACAAAATTCAAGAATGAAAAATATTAATTTAAAAATAAGCTTATTGACGAAAAAAATTCACCAACTTTTCATATTTTTATAATTACAACATAAACAACAAATTTTTGATAATGTTGTTAAACAATTTTAAAATTTTTATAATTTTTACGCCATCAATTTTTCGAAAAAAACTTAATTAAAAATTATGATGTGGCTTATTATAATAATTTCTATTTCATGTCATAATCCAACGTGTGCCCACTTTGAAAAAGAGGAAGGGAACGTAAAATAACCTGACTGCTACACAAAAGGGCACCCTGAATCAGTGGGGGGCAGATGTTTCAACTGATCAAGCATCAATGCCACTAATGGGTTGACAACCAATGTAAGTCTCGGTAAAAGCATCGTTGGTATCTGATAGCACAATAATTCCCCAGCACCAGTAGGCAAAACTAACATAGTCGAGTTCCCATCAAGCACCATCTTGATTGCTTCCAGTTGACCATCTCTAAATGAATCGTACCCATACATTACATTCAACAGCTTTACCAAATTCTCATACGCCTCATTTTGTGCCTCCAAAATCGTTGTCTCAATCAACTCACTGCTCTTACCTTGCTTCGGCTTCTGTTCAGTAATTTCAATGACTAAAACGTCGTCGTCCTCGTTGCAAACACTCTCCCTTTCGGATTTCGGTTTTCGCTTGCTATTTCTATAAGATTTATAGCTTCTTGATTCATAGCCAGTTTTTCTTGTGGCTTTTCGGTTCATGAACTTGCAGTTACTTCGATTCATATTTAGCTTAACAAAATTACTGTCATTGCCACTAAACTTGCGCAATTTCATGGGAGGCAAAGGCGCATTAGCTCCTATCAAATTAGGATGTTTCTTGAAGGCGTTAGGTTTATTTCCTTGCGGAGCACTATCAGCAGAAATTGAAGGGCCAGTATCATTTTCGATGGGCTCGAAATTGATAGAAGGTCTATGGATTTTGGAGAACGACACGGATTTTGAGAAGTAGCCAGCAGGTAGGGTTTCGATTGAAAGGGAAATGGGCACTGGGCGATCTTGAATGAATGAATGGCGGATCTGGAAAGGGAGAGTTGAGAGGGGAGAGAGGTTTGGCTCCTAATAATAAGTCACGTTGGATTATGACATCTAACAAAAATTATTATAATAACTAATGTCACAACTTCTGTTTTTTTTTTTTTTTTTTTTTTTTTTGGAAAGTGATCAAAATTACAAAAATTTTAAAGTTATTGAATGATATTACCAAACGGAAAATTTTTATCTATATTAAGTGTATGCCTCTACTTATACATCAAATTGATAAATGATTGACACATATTCATTAATTTAAATAATTAAGTACGCATCAATCATTCAATGCCAAAGTGTAAAATACTGATACATACGTGTCACTTTCTTATTTGCTGTGGTGTATATACTCAGTATAGGTAAGAATTATTCATTATGAAAATTATGTTGTAATTAAAAAATTGTGAAAAAATTGTGAATTTTTTTTTTTTTTTTGGTCAATCAATAACCCTTAAAAATAATACTATTAATGACTTAAATTATGGGAACAAATAATATTAATTTACAAGACATCCCCTTATTATTGGAGTTGCTCAATGGTTGCGTATAAACCCCAAGCTTGATTTGCCTGTATGATTTTTGTGATTTGAATTGGTATGGTCAGCTTTCGTACTTGTATGATTTTCTTAACTTGATATGTGATGAGGGTGCACTCAACAAATAAGCATGAATCTCTTTGTTGGTTGATCACCGTGAAAACCTAGGCCTAATAAGTCCTGCAACACTTAAAATATAGCGTTAGAGAACTGATACATCATAAATATAAACTGATCGCCCTAAGCGAACCAGAGGTTCGTCCAAGTAGTCCATATCCGATCATAAAACTACAATTCATCTCCATATACAATACTGAAAAGGAATAATCCGATTCCAATAAGAATTCGGCACATTGGGCACTCCACTATAAATCGAGCTCTTTTCTCTATTAAACGGGTAACGCAATTCTAAACACTTCTCAGTAATAAAAAGCTTATAATCTCCAACTTTTCTAACTTAAGCATCGGAGTGGTCCCCCAGGCACATCGCCTGGACCCTCTAACTTGCTGTCTTGCAGGATTTGAAGAT
>CATKHJ011141879.1:0-14243 GCA_949750685.1 Vernicia montana
TTCCTCACCCTCTACACATTATAAATGTCATATAAAGTTAAGTTTTTCCTTACTTAGGTTCATTATAATTATAAAATTGAAAGATAAGTTTACAATTGCTATGGAGGTACTCTTACTATTTCTATTGTAGTCTAGGTTATATAACTCTAATTGATTTGATTCTAAAAATATTCAAATCCTAACACCTTCCCTTCCATTATATCCAAAATTTAGCTCATCTAGGTTTTAGTAGCTCCAAAATTCATTCCCCAAACTTCTCTAAATTCTGTCACTTAGGGTTTAGCAGGGTTTCAGTCCACTATTTTAGCTATATCTCAAGCTACACAATTCCAAATGGAATAATTTTTTTTTTAATATCAAACTAGACTTATAAAGGTATATTTTATTAGTTTGGACCTTGAATTTATTCTACCTCTAAAGTCCCCAAATTTCGAGTTGAATTTCAAAAATTCTGTCAGTCAAAATACTTTGTACAACCATTTTAGTTTTCCTATATTTTCTAATTTACTTAGATTTTTATTCTGAAATGTTTAAATGTTATAGAAGATATATGGAGCTTCATTTCATATGCTTTGATCATCTCCAAATTCTTATCCTAAAGTAGTCAAACCTGACCTTCAATTTCCTGAGTTTCTAGGATAGTCCGCAGACCATCAGCCTAATTCTTCCTTCAATAACTCCAAAACAAGAAATAATTGACTTAAACTTACTTCTAGATAAATAAACTAAAGACATCAAGCTACAAGTTTTATGTTTTAACTTTCCTCAAATTCATACTCCTTATGGTTCAATTTCCCCTCTCAAGTTCCAGCATTTCCAAACCCTCAAATTCACACTAAATTGTTTTTTCCACTCTTTTCTTCTACTCCTTACTCCCTTCTACCAAAATCACTTCCATTAAGTCTTTTTAATTCACCAATTTAGTTTTTCTCAACTCCAAATCCCATTTTCTCTATCATACATCAACCAATACAATATCATAATTAACATCCTCACACAACATACATAAATATAGATGGAAAGAACTAAGTTACTTTCATAATCTTGCCTCAAAATTCTCTTCTTCTTTTTCTTTTCTTTGCTCTCTCTTCCTTTCTCTCTTCCTTTCCTTAGTGAAAATTTTAAGAAGTGAAAAATGAGTCTTATCTTCCCATCTTTACCCATTTATATATGTTGTTTTTCTTTTTCTTTTATTTAACTCATATGAAGTTTTGGCAAAGTTTCCTCCTTTCATTTCCATCAAGTTTGGCTGGCCATGACACATAATTATTTCATTTCATTTTATTTATTTATTTTTACTTAGTCAAAATGTAATAATTATCTTATTAAGAAAAATTACAATTTTACCCCTTTTTAATCAAAGTTTTACTATATTTTCTACTTTTAATCTAAAATTATTTTTAGTCTCTAATTTAGAATTCTAAGGTTATTTTTAATCATTTCCCTAGTAGTTTTATTGAAATTAAAATGTTAGAAAAATACCGAAATTTGCTATTCCACCGATATCGCACACACTAACCCAATTCCCTTAATCGCGCTCCATATAAATTCTTGGATTCCTAATTTCCTATTTTCTAGGTTTTTAATAGTCAGAAAAATCCTAGGGTGTTACACCTATTGCACCGGAAGACCAAGAAAAGACCACATTCACATGCCCCTTTAGTAAGTTTGCTTATTGTAGGATGCCTTTCAGACTTTGCAATGCTCCTGGGACATTCCAAAGGTGTATGATAAGTATCTTTTCTACGTATGTTGAGAACATCATAGAAGTATTTATGGATGATTTCAGTGTCTATGGTAGCTCTTTTGATAAATGTTTCAATAACCTCACTTTGATGTTAAAAAGATGCATTGAAACTTACCTTGTTCTTAATTGGGAAAAATGCCATTTCATGGTTGACCAAGGTATCATTTTAGAGCATATTATTTCTTCAAGAGGAAGAGAGGTAGATAAAGTTAAGATAGATCTTATTTCTGCTTTACCTTACCCCACAAGTGTGCGAGGAGTTCGTTCTTTTCTTGGCCATGCAGGATTCTATAGAAGATTTATCAAGAACTTTTTTAAGATAGCTTCACCCTTGTGCAAACTACTGCAGAAAGATGTAGTCTTTGAGTTTGATGAGAAGTGCAAGGAGGCATTTGACATTGAAAGAGCTTTTAACAACCTCACCAGTGATTCGACCCCCAAACTGAAACTTGCCTTTTGAAATCATGTGCGATGCAAGTGACTACACAGTGGGGGCAGTTTTGGGTCAAAGAATTAGCAAGACAGTCCATGCTATTTACTATGCCTCAAGGATTTTGAATGCAGCCCAATTGAATTATTCTACAACTGAAAAAGAACTTATGTCTGTTGTATTTACTTTAGAAAAATTTCGGTCATATTTATTAAGCACTAAAGTTATTGTCTATTCTGACCATGCAACTTTAAGATATCTCCTTACAAAGAAAGAAGCAAAACCAAGGCTGATCAGATGGATTATTCTCCTCCAAGAGTTTGCTTTGGAGATAAAATATTTTGATATTCTAAGTTAATATCTTGCAGTATTTTTAAGTTTCTTTCTTTTTCTTTTAAATTTTGGTTTTGGATTGGTTGTGAAATGAATGAAAAATACTTGGTTGTTGTTGGAATGAAGTAGAAGAGTAAATATGGTGAAATTTTGGTGATGTTTAATGAAGAAACGGTGAAGCGAATGTGAAAGGAAGAAGATGGTTTAGGGTTTGATGAGTACTTGAGCTTGGTTGGCTTGAGAGAATTATTTAGGAGCTGTATTATGCATGGCCTGTATGGGGAAGGCTTTAGGAAGGCTTAGGGTGAGTAGAATTTGGATAGAGGGTGAACTTGGGGCTGCTCAAGGGGACCTCAATTGGGGAACTTGGTGGAAATGTGAAGTAGGAGCTGGTTTGGGAGATCAACCAAGTTCCTGGAACTTAGAGGCTCAATTCAAGCATCTTAGGGTTTGAATATGGCATTGGATGAAACTGAGAAATTGTATTTTAGGATGTATTATGATAACTATAAAAGGGATTTAATTAATTCTAAGTGTCTAGGGAGTTACTAAGGCTACAACAGTACTGCCCCTGTATGCAGAGCTGTTTGGGATGTAGGAATTGAGACACAGTTTTGAGGGACTTGAAGATAGAATTAGTACAAGGCCTAAACATAATAAATGATCCCTATAATGTCTATTTTAATTAAGTGAAAGAATTGTAGCATTTTACCTAGGGAATATGGAGTTATGGTGAAAATATTAGAGATAGTTTAGTATGTCTAGGATAGTGATACAAGGCAGGATTAGAAATTGCACCAAGTTTCGTGTAAGGCTCATAATGAGCTAAAATTTTAATATGTTGTGAATTTGTATATTAGGTTTCCAATTCCATAAGAATCATAGCAATTGGAGTATTATAACTCAAAATATAGATGAAACAGTGATGTTGGGTCAGTAGGATTACTTAGGCAGAATTTAGAAGTTAAGCATTTTTAATGTTAATGCTTAGTGTAAATTAGCTAATTGTGAATATAAATTGAATGTAGAGACATAAGAGGAGCAAGTAAGAGATGTGGATTACCATTTGACCCTACTTGGAAGCAAGTAATTTTACAAGAAAGATCATAATAGAGATGAGTGATTACTATCCTATTATGAATTGTGATTTGTAATCTATGACCATGTTTATTGTTGAACCACCCTACATGAAAGTTTCCATATACCAAAGTGATGTTTAAGCTTTCTAAAATCCAAGAGAAACCTTAATTCCTACTTGTGCCAAAAGTGAAAATGATTTTATTTAATTGATAAATCTTTCTAACGTATCGTGAAACTGTTGTTAAGTGAAAGTTGTTGAAAATCCCCAATATGTCTACTTGAAATCTAAATAAATATATTCACTTGAAATTCTCAATAATAAATTCATAAAAATTTCCTTTTATATATTTATCGGAAATCAGTATATGTTTATTTGAATTGTTTTGATAAGATTATTGAAACACCTTATATGAATTTATTGCAATCCCTTGTGTGGGAATTTATGTACTATTGCAGTAGTATATGTTATATGAATTACTTGCAGTTGAATTTTATGTTTTCAAGTAAACCCCTTTTCTAGTGTGGGGAACATCAAATGGTGTGCACATTGTAACCCAGCAGATAAGGTATAATATCCGGACTTTTGCTAGGGGGAGTAATACTCCTAGCCATGAGACCTGACTCGTCTTGCGCAGTTTCAGTTGTGTGGCATTGCTCCGCAAGAAGAGCCTCTGCCACTAGTTGATTACTTAATTATTGGTGAGCATGTAATAAAATAATTGCTCTCACCTAGTTGACAGTGATTTCTGCTAAATATATGATTTAACCAAATTAATTATATGTATATTGTTATATGAATGAAGTTTTAAAAAGTAGTACAAGATGTGTGGCCAATGCTCCGCAAGAAGAGTTGCCACTATTATATATGAGATATTTGCTATTTTAAAGGAGTTTTGAAACGTATTACTAGCTATATGTATTGGTATTTGAAATGTAATATTAGTTATTTGCATTTGTATTTGAATTATATTACAAGTTAATTGTATTTAAACGAACATTTTTAAGATAATATAAGTTACATATTATATAAATTCCGATTTCAAAAGTATTAAAAATTATTTGTCATTAAATACTTCTTTTTAAGAATGATTTGCATTATATGCTAAATGGATAAGAATTATAAGTATTTTCATGACCCAATTGATTTTTAATTTTAAAAATATTATAAGACATCCACTACAAAATATAGTCCCTTATGAAATTATGCAAGTCAGCCAATTATTCTTCTAGTAAACAAAAGTTGAACACCAAGCTGTATAATTTATGGTGGTATAGTTTTTATTCATTGAGTATTCGTACTCACCCTCATTCCCAACTTTTTTTTCACAAGAAGTAAGAGAATAGTTCAATTCGAGCACAAGCATTGGTTCACTTGGGGTTGCAATGAAGTTAGAGTAGAAATTTCATTTGAAATTCTTGTTGTATTTATTCATACGTATATTTGTATAAGATATTATTTAAATACTCCATGGAATTCAAGACCTATAGAAGGATAGTGTATAATTTATGTGTTATGAATGACTTAGAATTTCTTAATGAGTTAATGATGTATGGTATGTGTTGATGATATTAGAGACATGAGAATTGCATATGAAGTTGAGGTACAAGTTGGAGATTAGAAGTAATATTTACTTGCAGGTTTTGTATTCTGGGATATGTAATATGTACAGTTGATACGCTGTCAGATTTTAGTGAAGTTGGAGCAACTATGGGTTTTACAGGTTTTCGGTGACTTTAGGCCTACCCATGCCCTAGGACTGTCGCACCCCGAAAGGTGGGATGTGACAGTTGCGTTCTCATTGGCTTGGTCCATTTGTTGTGACTAATGTTTACCCTTATGGTGCAGTTGAGATACAAAGTCTAGCCACTTCAAAAGTATTCAAGGTGAATGGCCAATGGCTTAAGCCTTATTACGAGGGTTTTCAAATAATCAATGTTGATGTAGTGAAGTTGGCGGACCCGACCTATACTAATTAAGGTTGGAGCACTGTGTGGCACACCCAGTAGGGAGGCAACCCAAATGAGTTTGTTCCACTCTATCCTTTTTATTTATATTCGTATTTTATTTTTGGTATTTTGTGCCTTTTTCTTTGCCTTTTCCCTTACATTGGGGACCATGTAAGTTTTAAATGTGGTGGAGGGGATTTTTGTGTTTTATTTGTTTTTAAGTTTGTCTTCTTTAAAAATACTAAAAAATAAAAAATTCTCCTATGTTTTAGCAATGATTTTGGCTGTATATATCATGAGTAGAGTTCTATTTAACTTAAGAGATTCATAACATGATTTAATAGGTAGTCTTGCAACTTATGATTTATTATTTAAGTGATCTTACTTGACAATAGTAGTGACTGAATATGGTAGGCATTAACCTATGAGATTGTTTGAGTCATAGACTGACACATCCATATCAGTCTCATTCTTTTCATCTATGGTTTTCTTTCATGGTTTTGTTGCTCTAGAACTTGCATTAACTCTCCTCAAAACTATATTGATACAAGAATACGACATGAATGTGATTAAGGCCATTTTTGACATTAAGCTACACTAGCCAAATAGCCTACCTTGTGATTTATTTTTCCCTAATTGAGCCCCTTTGAGCTTTATTGACCATTTTTTATTGTAAACCCACATTACAATCCTTTTAAACTTAAAACAAAAATGCTTCTACCTAACCTAGGGTCTAGTGGAGCATCATCACATTGTTATTGTTTTAGTGGGTATGCATAAAATTAAGTGTGGGGGTATTCGTTTGTATGGTAAGGTTACAACTAGTGACATGGAACATATCTTTATTGTCAATATGTCAAGTTCCATTGTCAATGTCAAAAAAAAAAAAAAGAAAAAGAAAAATAAAAAAGAAGAAAAGAAAATATTTTTGGAGGGAATTGTGTGTATTTTGCTAGATTTGTTTATCCCTCATAAAATTCAAAAAAAAAAATTGTTGGGTCATACATAGTGTATACAATGGTGGAATAATTTGAATTGTTGTGATTGTAGTATTTGAAAGCCCATATAAAAAAGCTATTGGTGGAGAGTTGAGGTTTTACATATTTTATGTCCTAAACTTTACATTGATTGAACTTTGCTCCATTAGATTCAAAGGCTTTTGAGCTACTTTTCCAAACTATTTCCTACCTTAATCCATAGCCCTGTTACAACCCTTTGAAAGTCCTTATGATTTATGTCATTCATGTGATCTTAGTGGTGGAGACTGAGAATATATGCAAGCCTATGGTAGAACACTTCCATTAGAAAGAATTTGAGCGAAACACATCCCCTTAAACACATGAGAGAAAGTGTTATATTTGTGAGGGCCTACTTGTTTAGTTTACTCTATATTCAAGTGAATTTACTTATTGATCAATTGTTAGTTGTCTAAAATTTCCATTCATGTTATGTTCTGAATTTTGAAAGTTTGAATGTTCATTTCTTATGGTACTGCGAACCCGGGAATCATTTAACTATTTTAGAATTTTGCCTGAGGATGAGCAAAAATAAGTGTGGGGGAATTTGATAAGAATATATATTATCATATTTTTATCACTTAATACTTAGTCTTTTATGTTTATTTAGTACCCAACTATGCTCATTAAGTTCATATTTTGATTCAGGTACAATTTAGAGGCGTTTGGAGCAAAAAGAGATTAAATTCAGTTTTTTGAACGATATTACCATGTCTTAGTATTTTTGGCATAATTTTCTCGTTTGAACTCTGATTAAGGTGATTCAAGTGACTATAGAAAGTTAAGAAATAGATCTACAACTTTTATGCTTTGAGTTTTCCCTAAATAAAATGACATAAAGAAGAGGCAGCCCGCAAATAATCAACATGACTAAGTACTAAGTACCCACAACCTGTAATTCAACTATTTGTTATTAATAATCATTCACTATTAATATCTTATGGATATTAATACCTTTTGATTATTATGAAATTTTATTTATTATTAACTTTTGATTAATATTAACTTACTATTAATAGCTATGGTTATTGTTAAAGTTGGTAATAACCTCTGGTTATTATTCATTTACTATCTTATTCATAAGTTATTATTAGATATTCATTTTTTTTTTGTATTTAAACACGCCAAAGCTCTTCCCCTTGTTTGGTGTGATTTTAATTTTCTTCTTCTTTTTTTTTTTTTTATGTATTTTGAGATTTCTCATGGCCCTGCATGGCTAAGTTCGTTCTCTTGGTCAAAGGATATTGAAGCCATGGAATTCAAATAACTTGTGAGATTTAACTATTTTATTTATCAAGTTCAATTCATCTTCAGTATCTTTGATTCTTCTATGTTTATTCCATGATTATTGTGTTTAATTGCTAGGTGGCCAACTAGTTTATTATTCATCATAATCTACCGCTAAATTTGAAATCAAATCCGTAATTGTTTGATCTCTCTAATTTATGAAGCAATTAAGATTTAGGAATCTACTGTTTTAATGATTTATAAATCTTAGGAAGAATATTTGACTAGATTAAATACAACCGCTTGTTTATGTATTATTTAGCTTTACTGATCTCTCTAATTCTTAATGCTATTATTAAATTAAATCTACCCCGCTTGACCTAGGTTGTTTGCTAATTAGGGTTAGTTAGGACGTTTGTTCTCTTATTAACTATACCTAAGGAGAGATAGGAATTAAGTTCCAACAGTGAATATTCAATATATGATTTGAAATATCATTGAAATCAATGATCAGTTATAAGAATCCCATTGGTGGATGTTGACTTAGACCAAGGTACATTCTCTAATTACTTCAAACACTCAATTTGCTTTGTTTCTTTATTGCTTATAGATTGAAATTTCGATTCATATAAACTTTAAAATCAAAACCCCCAATTGGTTCACAAAGCATTAAACATGGACTATACATTCTCTGTGGGATCGACTCTGCTCACACTACTACATCAGTATTAGAGTAGGTATTATTTTTGGGTACCTACGACAACATGCTAGTTGCTAGGTAAATAAAATCCTAATGACAATTTTTCCAATCAGTTGTATGCCTGTATGGTGGCTTAAAAATAATATCAACTGTTGGGTCTTACAAACTAACAAAAACCACATTTGGTTATTCCTAGTTCAATTTCACCGCTGCTCTTTTTAATTGATATAAGCATACTTTGATAAAATAAATAATCTCCATAATGAAAACCTCGGGTTTGACTACAATTGAAAGTCTTTAAAGTGTGGCATAAAGCTTTTGTCAGTAAATGAGATCATGATGCTTGGGGTGTATGGCTCCAATAAGTACATTAGAATTCTCTTAAGTGCTCCTTTTAATTTTAGATGAAGCAGTAAAAATTCATTCATGATTATATATTACACTAGCAGCATCTGCATGGCAAATAAAATGTGTTGCAATTTTTATTACTTTACACTAGCGGCATCTACATTTTCATTTTGTCATGTGCCATTTGTGCATTAGTTACTAGTTAGTGCATGTTACACCTTTGGTAAATATGTTTCTTGAAAAAATATAACTTCTTAATGCTGGCATGTTACAGTTCTTGCAGTAACTTCCATGTTTGGGAGCTGTTGTACTTGTATGTACATATGTACCTGTTTTCTGTACCTTTAACTTTGTACTATATCTCTAGGATATATCAAGGATTTCCAAGTTTATGATCCACATAGAGTGGGGAGGATAACTATTGCACTACAAGGCAAGGTAAAAGATTGTTAGGCTCTCACATACAAGCAAGACCTCAAGGCAAAGAATATAAAAGAATACATATTGTGTTTACTTCCTACTCATCAGGTTGGTTTCAAATATCTCTAATATAGTGTTTGGAACAAATGAACTCCATTAAAAAAAATTAAATTTTAAATTCATTCTTATGTTTTGGATTAATTCTAGAATTCATTTTGAATATGTAGTCTTGCTAACTCGTACTTACAGTTCATTATCTTTATTAGCTTGTACCCTTGTTAAATTTATAGTTCATTTGCAAATTCTATCAATTTATCTCAAGAATAATCAATTTTATAAAATTAAAAATTCTAAATTCTAAATGAATTTTCAGTTATAACATATATCTCAAGTGTGGATTCACTCGGTGCAAAAAAAGAAGAAGTGTGGATTCATAAATAATTTAATATAGTTTCTTAAAGTTATTTTACCTATTTAAAACTCAAATTTTGATTCAGTTCTTAAGAATTTAATAATATTATTACTTATTTTGAGAAATAAATAATTCTAACAATTTATAAATAAATTATAATATGTTTTTAGTATTTTAATTTATTTTATTTTGCGGAATAGAGAATTTTGGGATGTTATACAAAGGGGGGAGGAAGCTTCCTTTTATAATGAAAAAGAGCTATAACCAAGCCAATTTTATTGACTAACCAAGCCAATTTTGTTTACTAACCCAAGCCAATTTTGTTTACTAACCAAGCCAATTTTATTGACTAACCCAAGCCAATTTTGTTTACTAACCCAAGCAAATTTTATTGACTAATCAAGCCAATTTTGTTTACTAACCCAAGCCACTTATGCAGACAATGATGCAAGATGAAACTGATGTAGGCAATGATGCAACATGATTTAAAAAGAAGGTGGAAGTTACCTATAAATAGGCATTATCACCCCTTCTTCAAGGCATCATTCAATCAAAGAAACAAATATTTAGAGAGATTTATATTTTTTTAGTTTCATTTCTTTTTATTTTCATTTTGATTAAGAATAGAAATTTTGAAACTCGTGTACGCCAAAGATTGTATCCCTAAAAGAGTTCTTTCTAAACTTTTATTTTTCAATTCAATAATAAGCTGTTATTATGTTTTCTATTAGATTGATTATTAATTTAATTGTTTTTTTCTTCTTAATTATAAGTAGCTAAATTTCTTCTCTAGGATTTAGATGTAATCTCTTGATTTGCTTATGACTATCTTTGTTTGATCGATTTGGTTTTAATTATTGGAATTAATCTTTTCTCTTATAATTTAATGCTTGTGAATAATTAATCACTATTTGAGTGTTTAAAGATATTCTGTGAAGTAGCGAGAGTGAAAGTAGTTCATTGAGATATTAGACCTAGGGAATATGTTGTTTAGAGATAAGAACACTCTTTTGTGATTAATTAAAGGATTTTCATAAAACTTAATGAGTTTGTGTTAATTGCTTGTGATCACGAGAGTAGATATAAGATTAACATAAATACTTGTGTTGTATCTTGAGAGAGAACATAATATAATTTAGGGAAATCTAATCATTAATTCCAATAAAATTTAACCAATCTAAAGAATATAAAAAAGTTATAGGTAATCAATTGATGAAATCTAAATTCTATGTCTTTTCATATATTGAATTTTTCTTTTAATATTTGTTTTTATTTTCTTCTTCATCTCAACTAAATAAATTTTCTAAATAATAAGGCAATTAATAATTTTGGTAATTGTCAACTCCTTACCCTTGGGATCGACACTCTACTCAATTACTATATTACTTGTTCACGACCTATGCACTTGCAGATTTTTCACAACACCTAATTCTTATTTTATCAAATAAACCAAATCAGTTGCATTTATATTTTTTTTTATTTTTTTTCATGCAGTATGGATATGTTGTGATAACTACTCCAAATGGTGTATTGGACCACGAAGAGGCAATGAGTCAAAATGTGGGGGGTCAGGTTCTTGGTTACTTTCATTAGATATGTGCCCTGCTCTTGAACACTTGTAGAGGGTTGATAGGAAAATCGTCTATTGTTGATTGAAGTCTGAAATTTTGTGTTAAACTTTGATGAATGGTAGAAATAACTTTGGTGTTGATGAATCTCTAGAGTAATTGAATCGTGATTGAATAACCGTGCAGTTGACCATATCTTCTAAATTTTAATCTTTACTTTGGGCCAAGTTGTTTGTTATTTGTGACTCACAATCCCTTGTAATTTAAACGAATTACTGTTATAATTTAATTTTCATTTCATCAGTTTTTATTGTGTTTGCCACTGTAATAACCTAGGTAAGGCATAGAAGTTAACATATAAATTTTAAGTACTTTATTGGACTAAGAGGATTTAGAGTACTAAATTAAATTGTTAATTATTTTTAATTTATGATAATTTTCACATTAGCATTGTATTAAATATGGAGGAATCATATGGTTGAAATGGATATTGGTATGATTAGAGAATGAATATTATAAAATGTCTTGAATAAAGAAAAGAATTGATATAAAAGAGGAAGCAAAAGTTGTAATTATCTAATCATGAATTGTATATAGTAAAATTAGTAAATGTGGAGCATTAAAAAATTTTGAGCTAAAACCCAAACAGGGGCCGACCATGGTTGGGTTATTTGAAGGAAAAATTTATCTTAATTAAGTTAAAGTTAGTAAGAAGGAAGATGGAAATTAAGGTGTGTCCCACATCTCTAAAAGTCAACATTTTGAAATAATATAATAATTTCTTAAAATGAAAAATTATAATTACTATCATCAAATTTTTGATAATTATCTACTTCTTTATTTATATTAAAAATTCAATAATATGGTTAATAATTACAACCATTGGATCAAAACAAGTAAATCTCCACCATCCAATTTTGGTGACTAGGATATAAAACTAGAATTTTCCAATTTCTATCTCATTTCTCATCATCCAACTCAAATTGAAGACTCTCACCTCTCCCCATCTAGTCCATTCAGCATTATCATCACCTTCCCACCAAGAGTTCAAAATTTTTTAAGATAATTTTTAAAACCAAGCTTGAATTTCAATTCTAGTTTGATTAGGAGTGTGTTGATTGTTTGGTTGTCATTTTTTTCTTCTTTTCTTTGAAAGTGGTTTAGCCTATAGATAAATGGAGGGAGAGAAGTTTTGTTTGTTTAAATGAGATGATAATTGAAATAATGGAGTGTTGGAATTAAGATTAACTTGATGAAAATTGGAAGAACTAAACAAAAATGGAAATTTAGGGAAAAATCCCTTAAGGTTCGGCCTAGTGTGGGAATTTGGAGTTGATATTGGTTTTGTGATTTTAAATGATAAATTAGACTCCTTAGGATGTCAATTGAATGATGTTTGAATCAATTTGGAGATTGAATAAGGAATTGGAAAGTTTCCAATTCTTAGAATTGGGTAAATTGGGGGTTTTATCCCTAAATGAAATTAAGTGCAATTGATGATTAAAAAGTGATCTAATGAGCTCTAATTGAGTTGCTTGAACTTTGGTTTGGAAAATTGAAATAAGAATTTAGAGAAATGGCACAAAGAGGTTCGGCCAAGGAAGATTTAAAAGAATAAAATGAGGGTTAATGTAATTAGTGTTTGAATTAGGTTGAATTATGTATTAATTGAAGGAATATGAAACCAATTAAAACTTTAGATGATGAAAATGCAATTTTCCCTAATTTATGGGTTGGCTAACATTAAGAAATTGAAACCAAATTTATTAAATTCTAATTGAATATAAGAATAGTTTCAATTAAATGCTAATTGAATGAATTAGTGATCAATTTGGAAAATTAGTAACTTTTAAGACTTTTTCCCCAAATTGAAGCTTAGATATGAAAGACTAATAATGTACTTGAAAGAATTAATATAACTATGGTAATGATTACCTAAGACTTTCAATAGTGCTAAAGGGAATAGACATTTATTGGTCTTAATCGTTCCAAAGTAATGAAAATTACTATGTGAATTGTAGAATCGAAAGATAAAGGAAAAGGAAAAACGAGTTCTCTAGAAGGTCATGAACATCCTTTCTGCTTGTGTTAAATATTAAGAGCAAAGAAATTTCACAGTGAATACTTAATAATATGGTATTATATGTAATTCTCATTTGATGAGACCACAATTGTTCTGCAATTTCATAAATAATTACCTAAACTCTTATCCAATTGATTAAGGGTCATTTACCCGAATTAAGCCTAAATGTGCCTATTATTGAAATTGTTATTGAAATTCCTGATTGTGCTTATACTAAGATTGGTTACATAATGTGAACCTTATTCTTACTGTATAGCAAAAATACCCATCTGATGTGGGATTTACATCAGACCTTGTGCACATGGTATGTCTGCGGATAGGGCGAGCGTATCCGAACCCTAGCTGGGAAGGGTAATCCTAGCCATAGGACCTTATAAGTCTTATGTCACTATTTTACTGGAGAGCAAGGCTTAGGCCAACACTCTCAATTCATGTGGGAGACACTCCGTCTCCAAATC
Organism: Vernicia montana; assembly: GCA_949750685.1. Lineage (NCBI taxonomy): Eukaryota > Viridiplantae > Streptophyta > Magnoliopsida > Malpighiales > Euphorbiaceae > Vernicia > Vernicia montana. The sequence continues at coordinate 13,770 of CATKHJ011141879.1, forward strand.
ATTGATTTCTGCTAAAAGGATTTATTACCTTATATTGTATTGATTCTAAATCATTGATGCAAGTGGTTTCAATTATTTCCACTGGATTATTTCTATTATTTCATTGAAACCAAATTATTCATGTTACCACATTTGTATTATATTATTATTTACTCAATGAGCTTGTCTCATTCTACAGTGGTTTAATATTTTTCAGGGGCCCTAGAGAAGTCTACAAGGTAATTCTCAAGTTCCGGTTCTTCGCTTGGGAATAACTTGTATGGTGTGTCCTACATCTTCTTTTGTAATGTTATCAGTTTAATAGAGCTCTATGGTAATAATGTAATTATTGTGGAATTATTGTGTATGCTAAGGGTATGGATTGTAAATACTTAAACTTAATATAATATGGATATATGTATGTACTGGAGTGTATGTATATTGAATGGGTTCTCTGGTTAAGATTCTGGGTATTGAACGAATAGTGTATAGTAT